>JAJHUR010127786.1:0-28471 GCA_027495735.1 Lutjanus campechanus
TTAAACATATACGCGTCCTTATGAGATGTATTGATACGCTAGAGCTGAATCGATTTTTGTCTGAATCACGTTCAGCTTTTTACCGATACAAGAACAGTAAAGTTAGAGATTAAAAATTAGATTAACGCGATTAAAAAGCATAACGCGTTAACCATGACTGTAATTAATTAATCGCAATTAACGCGATAATATGACACCCCTAATTGCAACATTAGCCAATACAAGTGAGATTTTACTGCTCTGCCTGAAATAACTACACTTTTTTTTGTGCTTTTAATTTGATTCACGTGTTTTTTCAGGAAACAAGATGAAGTTCCTGTCCAAGAAATGATGCCTGGAGTCAGGATGTCGTCTGTGAAAGTAGGAAAATGCATGAAGAGGTGTGCGGTAAAAAAAAAAAAAAAAAAAGAAGAGGAAGATGCACGCCTTGGACATGTAGAAGATGGAGATGTGTCTTTAGGTCAAAAAGGAAAGGAAGACCGTCGGAGTGAACTGGACTCAGTTTGTGGACATGAGGGAATCTGGGGGACATTAGGTCTCAGCTTCATTAACAAGTCATTCCATTAGTGTTGTGAAGGGTTTACTCAGCTTGGACCAAAACTCCCCTGCAGCACAATAAAGTAATGTCTCTCAGTGTCTCGTTGGACTAGTTCACAGGTTTTAATGTTTTACAGATTACAGTCAGTCCCTGCAGTGTATTACTGTACAGCACAGCACAGTGTAAATGTTTTTAGGAAGAAGGTTCTCCCTTTTTCACTGACTTCACCTCTAAACCTGTAAGAATTTGTACAATACTTTCCTTTACATTCCAAGTATTTTCTATAGGAGCTTTTATAAATACAATAGTACAACTTCTTCATCAACAGGAGGCTTTTAAGTTAATTTATATCTTTTTAGAAAAACTTAATCTCTCTCTTTTTTTTTTTCTTTCAAAGTGAGTGCAAAGAAATCTCCTGTAGTTTGTAATAGGCTTTATTTAACAGAGTCTAGTCCAGACTGTTTGTAGACCACTTTGGGTTGTTGGGTAAATGTACCACTGTTTTATGTAAATGTACTTTTATTGATAAAGGAATGAGCACCAAAAGGAAAATCAATGTGAATACATCTACCACTTGGGTTTGAGTAAAGGGTTTGGATGTCAAAAGAAGAAGTGTATCTTACAGTAGGCCAATCAGTATGTGTCTCACAAAAGCAACTAGGTTTGCCTTAAACTTGATTGAAAGAATAATGAAACTTTATAAATAAAGTGATCTGAATTTTTGAATGAGACAAAGACTCTTTTTTTTCATAAAATATTCACATTCACACCTATGGGCAGTTTAGAGTTATCAATTAACCTATTATGCTGCATGTCTTTGGACTGTGGGAGGAAACCGGAGTACCTGGAGAGAACCCATGCAGACACGAGGGGAAAATACAAACTCCCCAGAGAAACTTGCCCCTGTCACAAACTCCCCAGCACCCCAGCCAGCTGGGGGATTCAAACTCAGAACTGTCACAGTTTGTCCCCCACCTGACAATTATCATCAATCATTAACAATAATTGGGGAAGCAATGGATAAAAAAAGGATTCAAGTTAAATTGTAGTGAAATAAAGGTCAGCATGGTAGTAACAACAAACTCTACCTCCCTTACATGAATCACAAATTATTTTAACTTAATTTTACTGTATAGTTCACCCCTGGTCTACACCTCTCAGTTCGGGAACCACTGCATTAAGCTAACACACTTGTAAAACATGGTACGAGGAAGTTTGTTGATTGTAGAAACTGGATCAGAGCCCTCCAGGTAACATATTCAGGTTTCCAGGATGAGGAAGGTCCCATTCCATTCAGTGTAGCAGGGCCTTTCCAATGAGCCAACATGCACAATAGCAGCACCCTGATGCTTTCTGACCTGAATGGAACAAAACCTTAATTAGTATCCTTGATAACTCCTGTGTGTAACCCAGTATTAAATGTCAAAATAGCGGCTGTGAAACAGGTTTACTGAGTTCTCCTGAGTGTTCCCCCTTTGCTGTATGCGCTCCCTGACTTGAGTCCCATCCAGCTCCAGGGGGCGCTGTCAACACATCTTATTCCTTCCTTTAGGGGGAAAAATTAAATGATGTTTCCTTACTGGAAAAATAGGAATAATGCATGAGTTTTAATTACTAATTTGTTCAAATATTAAACATTAAACATGTTTGCATAAGCACTCACGCCTTTTAATACTATGAAAGACTATAAATCGTAACTAGTGCAGCTACATAATTAGAAGACACATAATTAGTTAAGTGGAGATCACCTGTGTGCTGCTATGGGGTTTTAATTAAGTGCAGATCAAATACACCTGTATCTGTGATGTCCAACTTTTGGAGACTCAGTGTTGTTGCACCATGAAGACAAAGGACCAGGAACACAAGAACATTTCCAAGTTACTGGACAGCCCCTGAAGGACAGTTAAATAGGGAGGAGGCCGGAGCAGACTATTCTGTAACAGACTTTTAGTAACCAGATAATTTATCTTTTCACAGCGGTTGTTCCTGAGCAGAGCAGCATCTCACTTAGCACAACTGCTGATCAACAGTTGGTGAGTGTGAAAAGCAACTTTTAGTGGGATAGATGAGGTGTACTGGCAGGTAGCTGCTTACACTTTGAAACAACAACAACAACGACAATAGTAAAATTCAGATCACATTAGCAATAGAAAAGTCTTAAGAGTATGTAGCGTCACTGTTTGAAGTTGGGTCTTCACTATGTCGTACCCACAGTATCCACTGGAGGGCTCTGTTACCCACTTCATGTTGTCCTGCATGTGCCGCTTCAGCAGAGTCCAAAGTTCAGAATCACATCTCAGACAATTAGGCCTGCAGGCCTTTAATGACTTGCACAACATGTCCAAGTCCAACAATATTATGGCTTTTGTCTGTTAATGTGAGAATATTGAATAAAGGAGGAGTGAAAAGTGGGCTTGGAAAAGAAAGACTGTCACACTAAATCTGAATAATGTAAAAACTGTTCATTTCATTTAACTTGAAAATATGTCTTCTCCTTAATCACCGAAACATCTGACAACAGGGATATTCTTTATTAGAGTTGAAAAATAATTTAATTATATTATATCAGATTTTAATATTGTGGTGTAGGGGTTAAACAAATTAATGTGTCATGAAACCTTCACATGTGTCTATCAGTGTCAAGAGTGTATGGTACTACAGGTGCTACTATTTTAGCAAGTGATTGCAGATAAAATCAGGGAATTGCTGCAGTCACGCGTTCTGGTTAAATTTTGGATGTGTGTGTCCCACAAAGTCAAGTTCTTTTCTTTTTTCTTTTGGTCTGTGTGGTATTGTTGTTTGTTTGTTTTTATTGAGTTTTGTTTATATATATCTGAAGCAAAATAACAATAAAAAGTTGATGATTAAAAAAAAAAAGACAAACATTAAGCCTAAAGGGGAAAAAAGTAACATTAATCTGCTGTAACATACTTAATACCAGTGTTAAGCTTTATCTGCTGGGGTAAAGTGGTGTAAACAAAGAAAAGTGGATGAAATATCAACTCAAATTAGTGCCCACATGGCAACATAACCTTTAGTTCAATATTGATTTTTAATAACAAGACCCTATAACCAACATTTTGCACATTTAGTACCTAATTAAGTTTTCTTTGGGCCAAAGTTGAATAAATGTTCATTTCAAACCAAAATAGAGTTTAATAAACTTTTAAAAAGACCAAAAATGTAATTTTGAATCTAACTCATAAGATTATTGCCATATGTTGTGTAACTGAAACTGGCTCAGCTTAAAAATTAAGTTACCAATTAACAGGCATATTTTAAGTAATTCTGACTGTCATGACTAAATCTCATGAGACTTAAGTAACACTGAACTAAGTTTTATTTTATTTTATTTTTACCACCAAAATGCTTTGTCCTCTAAAACACTGGAAATTTTAACAAGATAAATCTACTTTTCAAAAAAATAGCCTTGGGAAAAGTAAATAAAAGAACTTAACTGTGTCAAGTTGGGCATTACTGCCACCAACTTACTCAGGAAAACAAGTAAATATTATAGAATCAAAACAAGTTGAACCAACTTAATTTAATTGAAATATTTTGGTGTTAAGTGGTCAAATTACTCTATTAAAGTTATTCTAATATGTTTACTCTTTTCATTTCTACTGAGAAATGTCCATGCAAACTGTTACCTTATTCAATGTTTTTGTTTTAGTATTAGCAAAATAATTTACTTGAGTCAGAATAAATTACACATATCAATAAACTTAATTAAGTTGGATCAACTTAATTTTGATTAAAAGGTTTTGGTGTCACTAAGTGGTCAAATTACTTTGAACTTCTTTATTTTGCACTTCTGCTCAGAAATGTCCATGCAAATTGGCTTCTGATTGACTTTTTATTTAGTATTCGTAACTTCATTCACTTCAGTCAGAATAAATTACACATAAATTCCAGTTGCAGTAAAAATGACAATGCAAAACCAGTCAAACGTACATATATATATATATATATATATATATATATATATATATATATATATATATATATATATATATATATATATATATGTATATATATATTTAACCATCAACAACTTTTAAACCATCATCTGTGCACAAAAACAAAACACTGAAATAATAAAAAGAATAGTCAGAAATATATTTGATTGATTATCAGATTGGAGAAAATAGTTTAGCTGAGGTATTTTCATGTATCTAGAAGGTAAGTGTATGTACATACATAGTACTTGGGTCTGTGTATATGTGTAATATATAAACCTGCTGTCATTATTATTGCAGATTCTTTTGTTGAATTTCTATTAATGTAGCTTTTATCATTTTTATTTTACTCGTCCTTGCTGGTGTTGTGTTTTTAGTTTCAGGTTTTAGTCTTTATTTGTTTGTTTGTGTCAATAATCATCTGTAAAAATGCATTGAATCCCCTTTTTTAGTGTCTGTGAAGGAACCAATAAAGATTATAATAGATTTGCTCAACACACATTAGCTAAGTCATTATTTTCCAGAAGTGTTGTCATGTACGTGTGTGTCCCTCCTCCTGCAGGCAGTGACAGTTTCCTCAGCCTGTTCCAGTAATTTTTATTCTTGATGATATTTCCTCTGTACACCCCCCACCACCCTTTCCTTTGCTTTCCTTTCCTTTTCGGAGCCCTCCTCTCCTCCTCCTCCTCCTCCTCCTGCTTCTCCTCCTCTCCACCCCTTCGTCATTACGTGTTGACCGGTCAGACCTGCCTCCCTGTCTCCCTCCCCTCTCCTCCCCTCACCTCCCCTCCTCCTTCTCTCCCTTGGTCTTTTTCTCTGGCTTTTTCCAGGCTTCATGTCATACCACGGCTAATTCCTGAAATTCCTGCCCTCCTCTCGCTTCAAACAAACGGCTTCAGGAAGGGGACGAGGCAGCAGAAAACAAAGAAAAAAAAAAAAAAGAAAAAGTTAATTTTTTAAAAATACAATATTGCTTTCCACCTGCCTGCCTGCTAATAGACTCCACCAGGTAAGCTCCTACAAGTGTTTTATAATTTTTCCAAAAGTGTTCAGACTTTATCCGCGTCTTGTGTCGGAGTGTAAACTTTCAGTTTGTCCAGTATTGTGGATGTGAAGTGAGTATTTCACGCCGCTTTCTCTCTGAATCATTTCTCGCCCTCTGTCGGGAGATAACATTCCTCAAATATCTCACATTTCTTCGCTCAAATTCCTGCATTTTTTCCTTTAATTCCTGCGCTGGAGTGAGTGTGGTGTGACTTCCTGTGCTGCTTCAGCCGGAACTTTTTTCTGTTTTTTGAGGGAATAACGTCACAGTCATTGCAGTCAAACATTAGCCCCTGTCTGGGTAAAGTTTTACACCGGGAAACTGACAACATTCAAACCGACTATTTATTAACTCGCACGTTTAATTCAGGGGCGTTTGTTTTCACTTCCAGCAACAAGTGTGAGGAGGCTGGAAGTGGCGGTGTGACTGTTGTTGTTTCTCACTCTGACATGATCTAGTTGTCTTTTAGATGATTAAAACACCTGTGTTTTAATGAGACGTGTGTTCAGATCATTTTACCAAAGTAAAAGTAAAAAATATGAACGTGAAAATAATTTGCTATATAAATGTTCTGCTCTCAAACATGTCAGAGTATGTAGCATACAGTGCTTGAAGAAGTACTCAGAGCCATTATTTCAGTAAAAGTTGCAGTAGCCTACCATAATGTAAATATACTCCATTACGAGTAAAAATCTGCTATTGAGAGGGAAATGGTGACAGATAAACTAACTTGGTCTCTGCATGTTGAGTTATTTTTTTATTTATTTGGCTTCTAATAAGTAATAACTGCTGTTATTGCTGATGTGTATGTGTTTGAAGAAGCGTTCAAACTATTTGACTTAAGTTAAAGGAAAAATACCATAATGTAAATATACTTTGTTACAAGCACAGACCGTATATTAAATAGGTTACAAATAACATTTTGTTTTTAAACATGTGCATAAGTCAAAATGTACTTACAGTGGTGGATAAAGTATTTAGATCCTAAAAATAACAATACGGCATTGTAAAAAATACTCCATTACAAGTTAAAGTCTGACACTGACAGTAATGTGAGTAAAGTAAAATCATGCAGGAGAGGTTGGAAGATGAGAAAGGCAGATCACGATACCTCCCCTGTATAAATAACAATAGCCATGCTTGAAATCGTCAAGACTGAGTAGTAATGCAAAATTGCATCATGCATTAATGATGCGCCAGTGTTGGGGGAAGTATTGAGATCCGTTTGCTTAGCCTAATTAAAAGTAGCAATACCACAATTTAAAAATACCCCATGACAAGTAAATGTCTGTCATTGAAAGTGAAATGCAAGTGTTGGAAGAATTATTCAGATCATTTAACTTAAATAAAAGTAAAAGACCACAGTGTTAAAACATATTGTTTCAAGTTCTGCTTTCAAAGTAAAACTATACAGTGCTGAGAAAAGTATTCTGATCCTTCATTTAAGTAAAAGTTACAATACCTCCGTATAAAAATACTCCATTACAAGTAAAAGTCTGAGATTGAAAGTGAAATAGTGTCAGCAAAACTGGCTGAATGTATGAAAATACTCACTATGTAAGCAAATGGTCTCTGTCAGAGTTATATTATTATATTAGGCAACTATTTTTTTTATTTGTTTGTTGGTTTATTTAACAGAGACAGTGAAGATTAATAAATATTTCTGTGAATTCGGCAGAGTTTGCCAAAAAACCATTTTTCATCTGTAGTCCCTGGACAGATGTTACATAGTGACCCTAAAAAAATGAATAACATTAAAATTACAAAGTTATTTATCATTTATTATTTTGAAGCCAGCAGAACACATGCAAAACAAATAAAATGAGGGTTATTAATGTTAATAGAAACACACACTAAAGTCAACATTGTGATGCACTGTCAGACAACAAAACATGCAAAACAGAAACAGACATAAAAGGTATGCGCAGTATATAAAATACACAAATCAGTCTGACACTACTGAACAACAATAAAGTCATGCAAGTTACATACATTTAATTATTGTGATAAATCATCTGAGCATTATTTTAATGTTGTAGCTCACACGTTGGAGCTGTTTCTTGTTTTTTTTTTTATAAAACTGACTAATGTTTCTTTTTTAATATTTACAGTAACTAATAACTACAGACAGATAAATGCCAGATAAATAAAGAGTAGTTGAAAATATATCGCCCTCTGAAATCTAGTGGGGTAGAAGTGGAAAGAAGCAGCAGAGCGAAGAGGCAAGAAATGCACAAGTGCAGATACGACTGAATTAAACGTTACTTTCCCTTCATTTCCTAAACATGATTAGTGTCCTGTGTATATATTATTTGATTATTAGTTTTATTCATGAGTGAAGCTTTATTTGATATTGTAGGTGACTGAAGTGGATTTAATTTTAATGATAAACCTTGTGTAGTTTAATGGATCATATTTTGTAAAATGATCATATGATTTGATTTCAAAACCTGAATTCGTAGTGGAGTATGTGTATAATCACAGTTCAAAACTGTAAGCACAGTACTTAAGTAAATGTACTTAGTTACTCTCCACCACTGGATATCATATAGTGTTGTAGTGAGTTTATTCTTGCATGTGCATGTTGTGATTGTAATAATCTAAAAACCATCTCTTCTATGTGTGTCTATGACTAATACAGTCCACATTATATTACATTTGTCCAGGATGATTTACAATAAGTGCATTTAACTGCGAACAAAAGAAAACTGAGACACATATGCAGTGCTACACTGTGAGTGCTTACAGGTTTGTCAACAATTTTTACCTCGTGTCACTGATACTTTTACTTGAGAAAAAAAAATATGAAGATCTTCCAGCACTGGATATGAGACATAAGTGATGTTATGGGGTATTTTGTGAGTCTGACTCTATTAACGTACTTAATGCAGGTGTCCTCAAAGACAGTTAAAATTAGAAACACCATAACTGTAAGAAAAACACAACATTTAAATTGTGTTATATCCTGGTGATACACAATAGTTCTGAACGTGAATTGTCTTTTCAGCTGTGATTCAGCCACATCTTGTAAGGACTGCTTAAATGTGAGCAACATTTCAAACATTTTGTCCACTTGCCCAGGGCAAGTAAAATGCCATGTCGGGCAAGTAAATCTGACAACTCACGTGCCCGTCCAGGCAAGTAACTAAAATAAATTTTCATGCAAAATGACAGAAAAAGCTGTTTTCAGCCTTTCAAATAGGGATTTCCCTGCTTTTCTTAGTTTATTATCATATTAGACTGAATACGTTTGGGCTGTTGACAGACAAAACAAAACCTTTAAAGACATCACTTTGAAAAACCGAGATTGACATTTTTCACTATTTGCTGACATTTTATAGAGGTTGCACCCTGAGATTAAACACAACAGTTAACTTTAGTTATTGTTGATCTTTGATAACAGCTAATAAATACAATGTGTGGTACACGGACACGTGAAAATTAACTTTAGGCAAGTAGATTTCACTTTTTTCAACTGAAAAAAACCAAAACATTGACACTGAACTCTGATTTCAGAAGGTAGTCTATTTCATTATTAGATTGATAAGGTAAAACCTGATAAGACAGGTCAGATGTGATAGAGAAAGAAGTAATCTATGATCAGAGGGGCTGCTATAGATGGTTTTAATTATCAATTAATGCATTCGTTATTTATCAAATAATGGGTGAACTGTTTGGTTTATAAAGTGTCAGAAAATAGTGAAAAATGTCCATCACAAGTTCCCAAACAAGCACTTTCTACAAGCAATAGTCTAAAATCCAAACATATTAAATTTGTTATCATCGAAGACAAAGAAAACCAGCAAATACTAACATTTGAGAAGCTGAAAACTCTTTTTTTTTTGCTTAAAATCTTTGTGTAAATAGACCTATCATTTCATCTTTACTTGCAGTATACTTCTAGATCTCATGACTTCTGCAACCAATGAAACTTGTTCCAAATTATGTTATTGTGTGAATGCTGTATGTCTGTGTGTGTGATAGACGTATTGCAGGATATTTCTTTCGATCTTCTCTGTACAGTAAAACTGTGGAGCTACACTGTCAGCGTGTGAGTGAATATTTTCAGTCAGGGTTTGAGGTGGCTAACACAGGGCATGGCGGGCTGTGTGTGTGTCCGTCCATGTGTGTTATGGTGTCCTGCAGGGCAGCTGAGAGGAGTGGGTTTTCCAGAGGGGCAACAGGTGGAATGGAGCAGGGTGTCTCTGCGACAGGGGGTGGGGGGGTAAAAAACACACCTGTCAGAGCCTCCTCTGAAGTGTGTGACAGCCAGAGGAGTTTGGGTTTTTTCCAGGCCTTGACCCTTTTGTTTTCAAGGCTTTTGGCTTCACTATAGTCTCAGACAGATGAATTATATTGTAATGTGAACTCTAAGGTTGTATTGTTTGCACTGCGGTAGCGTTTCTGTATGTGGGGGTTGATGTGTGGGTGGACATGACTGGGCCTAGAGGTGAATGTGTGGGTGAATGAGTGGAACAAGTACGAAGGGAGGTAAAAAAAAAAAAAGTATGAAAAGGTGCAAGCAGGGAAATTTGTGTTTCAACCTTGTTTGTGAGAGTGTGTGCTGGTGTGTCGAGTTGCCCTGAGACAGGTCTTCTCAGCGGAGGAGTTGTTTCTTTCTTTTTTTTTTTTTTTTTTTGTGCTCATCCCACATAGCGATCATTCCTCCTCCGCTCGCACGAGAGAAACGAATAATGCCTCAGATATGAGCCTTGTAGAACAAAGACTTTCTGCACCCCCCTCCCCTTCCCTCCTTTTCTACCAACAGCGCTCTGCACCCACAGCTCTGTGCAGAGTGTGTGTGTGTGTGTGTGTGTGTGTGTGTGTGTGTGTGTGTGTGTGTGTGTGTGTGTGTGTGACTGTGTTGTCCATTGATTCCAGCCAGTCTGATGGATCTTTCTGTTGGATTATCTGTGGCTGGTCTGATAGACCCTCTGTCCTCTGTGGATGCCATTAGATTAGAAGCTGTGGGGTTTTGAGTAACAGTGAAAAAAATGGACAAATTTCAGCTCATATGATTTTTAGAGTGCGCACTTTTATGTGTTTTTAATTGGATATGACAGACTTGTTAGCACCTATTTACACAACCATCAGGAACGTAGTAACATTCACATTTTTTTTGAAGTTGTGTTTTTGGCCACCTGATGAATGTAAGCAATGTTCATGCTTCCTTTTATCTCTGTTTTGGTCGCCGCCAACTCCAGAGAGAAATATGTCCTTTTAGCTGCCTAAAGCAAAAATATTCAATATTTCACATTAAATGTCTAAACAGGCTAGACTTATTTTGTTGAGTTGTGTACATTATCTCAAGTTTTTCCAGTCAAATCCAGATAAACAATAATTGAATCAAGGTAACAGTGCGTTTCTTAGTAGCTGCTCATTGGAGAGTGAGGAAGATTTTCATCAGCAGTGGTGGTTGTTTAAAAATGAAGACCGCAACTCCCATGATCCCATAATAACATCATCAAACTTCGTCTTTTGTTTTTGTTTTAATGCAAGAGAGACCACTAGCAGAAGAACTGACATCATTGATTGACTACCACCTTATAAAGAGTAAACATAAATATATGGAAAACTTGTCAGCACTCATTTACAAATCCGACAGCAAAGCAGTGACATTAGCATTTATTTTAAGTTCCTTTAAAATTCTTTAATTCTTAAATTCTTTCTTTAAATTTCTATTCAACCAACTCCTGAGAAAAATTATCTGGCTCTTTAGCTGCTTAATGCTCCGCTGTCTTCACCAGCTAGGCAAGGCCAGCAAATGACGACTATTTTCATTAGGTCGACTGATTGGGATGATGCTTACTAATTGATTAATTGTCCAGTCTGTAAAATGTCAGTTTCTTAGATCCCAGGGTGACGTTGTCAAATGTTTCATATGAACACAATTCAAAACACCCTGTGTTGTGAATGCCTGTTTGCACATATGTGTGTGTGTGTGTGTGTGTGTGTGTGTGTGTGTGTGTGTGTTTGTGTGTAGTATGCAGAGCTTGGAGACTTCCACTGGTTTGGCCCAGTGGGACTCAGTGCCAGAGAACATGTGCTCTCAGCAAAAACCCAACAAAACAAACCCGCTTGTCTCCACCGGCTCTCACTGCGACTTTCCATTGCATGGCCTGATCCTATACTGCTGCCTTATTTCAGACAGTTTCCTGCTTTTACATTCCCGGCCTGATTAGTGGAGATTGTGACCAGTTGAGTACACACACACACACAAACACACACACACGCATGCTCACATGCACCCACACTTACCTAAATACACACTCAGACAGACATACAGTGCCTGAGTAGGAACAGGAACTGTAGTTTTTGAGAACTGCAGGCAACCAGACACCTACATAAATAATTAAAGTTTCATTCACCCTTAAATTTTGATGTTCTTCTTAAATATTGACCTATATGACCACACTGATCTTTGTACTTCTTCCTATTGATTGCTGATCATGACAGTGGTCGCCTTGGAGTTTAGTCGAATTTAGATGCTGCTCTTGTCTTAAATACCAACAAGACAAAGAGTTTAAGGGCATGCTAGCAGCTCTGTGAGGTTACATAACGGTCCAGTGTGTAACATTTATGTGGATCTATTGGCAGAAATGAAATATAATACTTAAAAGTATGTTTTCATTGGTGTATAATCACCTGAAAATAAGATTTTTTGTCTCCTTTAACTTGGAATGAGATGTTTTAGAACTACAGAGGGCAGGGGTCCTTTTCCATGGTGTCTGCCATGTTGAACCAGCATGTTTCAACAGCAATACAGAGCCTACAAACCAAATACTTGCTCTAGTTATGACCTTCAGTATTATTCATGTGTTTCGTTGCCAGCATAGGTTCTCCTAAAAGCTTGGAAGGGGAGCGTGAGGCGAGTGGTATTCAGTTGGTTGGTTGAAATGTTCAGCCCACTGGTGGCACTAAAAGAAAAGTCAGGATTGTCAGAGTCAGTGGGATTTATCCCCTGGGGACCTTGAATGCTTGTACGAAAAATTCAGGGAAATCCACCCAGCTGTTAAGATTTGTCAGGCTGGACAAAAGTTGAGGACAGACAGACCGACACTGACATCCATAGAGCCATGCTGTTAGCTTGGCTAAATGATAAAGTACACTCACACACAGTAATGACTTCAGGCCTCAGTGCCCCATGTAGCCTAGCTACCCGCCCACCTGGCTGGCACTGGACAATGCAGGGCAAAGGTGAACAGAGACTCAACTACCTGCAGCTTCTTGTCGTGTTTGCCTCTGTTGTTGGTGTGTATGTGTGTACTGAAAGGAAGAGTTTATTGTTTTACCGCTACAGTGTGTGTGTTGTATGCCTTAAAGCTTTGCATATGAACCTGCTTGGATGGTTTCTATGTGTGTGTTTAAGCATCTGTGGCTCTTGAGTGATGTGATGTGTGGGCCCCTCTTTGTTCATGTTTTTATCCTTCATAATTTGATGTCATGAGTGTGTTTGTCTCAGTTGGTCAGTGTGTGTGTGTGTGTGTGTATGTGTATAAGGGGTGGGGGGCAGTTGGAGGGTTACGTGGCCCCCTGACCGCAGCACCAGCTGGGGGATTATCCCGTTGAGCGGATCCAGTGAAGAGGGGGCCTCGCTGTGGGTGGAGGGAGGGAGAGAGGGATGATGATGGGGGTAGTAGGTGGAGGGGGGGTTGTTTTAAGGCATGGCTTAGGTTAATTAACCTCCTGGACACTTTGACTGAGGCACGGAGCAGCACACTAATGGTTTACTGCCGTCACAAATCTCACAGTGACCTACAGTGGCCCTGAGCTGGAGCTGCAGTTAGTTTAAAACAACAAAAACATGTCAAATTAGAGTTATGTTTTGTGATTTATTCCAGAAAGCTTTGTTTCATTGAGATTTTAATAAAGGCATTGGCTTGCTGTCAAGTGGCTGTTTGGCTCATGAGCAAAGAGATTAGGAAGATTATTGGACTGTGCACCAGAAAGAGTTTGAGTTTTTATTTGTGGTTTAATTCAGAAAAGTTGTATTTTGGTTAGTTTAGCTCTGATTTCATTTAAGGTAAGAATGCCATTAAAAGTTGAGAAACTGACTAGCACCATGAGGAAAACATGGAACCTGGAACTCCCCTCTAGTCCGTAGTCCCTCTTGGACGAGAGGCAAAACATCTGCAAATCTGGTTGCCTGTGATAACCCTTTACATACTCCATGACCTGGATGACTGAGAATCTCGACAGACAGGAAAAAGGAAGCAGTTATGTCATCTTTATTTAATTTAGTAAAATCATGATTTAATTATTTGATTTGCTTCTTTAATTTGTTTTTCATGGTTTCAGTGATTTTGTTGTGATTTTGTAATGGAGTTCTTCAACAAAACTACCTTTACCGCTAATGATATGTATAGCACCACCCCCTTGATTAACGGGATTGGTTCCTCAGGTTTATGATGTCATATACCCAGCCTGACTGAATCAGTTTTCTTGAGACTGCCCTCGCTCACTGCAGTTTCAGAGTAAATGCTTAACTCGCTTGTAATGCATGAAAAACACCACATGGACATAACAAGGTTAAAAATGTGATTTTCACTGGAGGGGGGTCTTTAAATATATACAGTTATATTACTGTAGGTGTCATGGCACTTTTCATTTTGAATAAAAGTTTCACTTTCTCAGCAGAAGTTTTTTTTTAACACGAGCTGTAAAAGCAGTCACTTACCGAAACTTTCACAGCCTCACAGGAGAGGACCTGTTAACTAGTTGATTATGAATAATGTCACACTCACTTAAGTGTGTCCGAACTCTGCGTGACCCTAAAAGAAAATCTGAACTGTCAAATGTCAGACTGTCAATTGTGGCTCATTTAATGAGAAGTATTCTCAGGGCTGCAACTAACAATTATTTTCAATCTTATTTTATGGATTAAAGCTGGGGTAGGCAGCAGTTTATTTTTTATTTTTTGCATCACTGGACAAAAGTTTCATAATAACCTTTCAGACTAATGTAACTGACATGGTCTGAGAGAAAACTAGACTTCTGCTGGCTCTGTTTTAGGCTGTAGAAAATGTAGCTCGTTATGGGAGACTTTGACCAATCACAGACTGGTAAAACAGTTGATTGATGAGTTTCATTCCCAGCATTTGACAGCCTAAGAAATGAGACTCAACAATCAACTATCTTTTGCCAGAAACTCAAAGATATTTTATTTACAGCAATCTGAACAGTGAAGTCATATTTCAGAGAGGTTGAACCACAAAATGTTTGTCATAATTGTTTGATAATGCACTTAAATGATGATTAAATTATTAATCAATGCATTTGTTGATTGACAGATGTATTTACCAATTAATTGTTTTCGTACTACTACTTTCAACCTGACATGTACCAGAAACACTTTAGTTTTAATTATTTATATAAAATATAGTTAGGGATGGCTCAGGACCACTTTTTCATGTTAGATACTGACATTCTGCCATTACCAATCCAATACTGTCTTTTTAGCTGTCTTATGTTAATAATACATTTGTTTGACTGTAATTTGCTTAACCTTGCCATCGAGAAAACATCGTGCTCAAACTGTGGAACAAATATTCTACTCCCCTAAAGGAAGAAGTACATAACCGACAACATGACTCAGTTATGCAAAATGGTTTCTTCTTTTTATTTTCACACAGAGAACTTTTAGCAGCATTTTTGATTAGTCAGAGTCATTCACACATTCACATTAAATTTAAAGTGCAAAAGATAAACGTGAGTATTTAGAATAACAAAGGAATTATAATTCCAGTGTAAAGTACTGGATACAACTAAACTAAAAGCCTCTGTACACCCACGCAGGTGTTTTCAGTTATTCTGTCTGGTTAGACCTCTGCTCAGGTTGAAGGTGGGTTGGAGCTTTGATGGGAATTTATTAGGTCACAAATCTCATCTACCAGAAGAATGATCAAGGTGTGATTTATCCCAGTCTAACGGGTATAACAGGAGGCTCAGGAAGATGTCAGTCGGGTGAAAACACCTATATGTGAATGTACAGAGGCTTAACAGTCAGTGTAACCTCAATGACACGTGCTGCTTATTAAGAGCTGCAACAATTGATTGATTAACCAATTACGGTAGTTGTCAACTAATCACCAGCTATTTTGATAACAGATTAATTGGTTGCAGTATTGTTAAGAGCAAAGCTAAAACCTTCTCTCAATCCAGCTTCTTAAATGTGAATGTGAATTTCTTTATTCCTTTCTGACTAAATATTAAACAAAACATTTGTCATCTCGAGCTGATTGAGATTTTTTTTTTTTTTTTTTTTCTTTTTTTTGACTTTTGAAAAACCAAAAAACAAATCGGTTAATCAAGAAAATGATTGACATATTAATTGATAATGAAAATAATTGTTAGTGGCAGCCCTATTCATCTGTGACTTGTGACACAGCTGTCTTCACTCAAAGTTTAGTTAAGCATTTCCATTACAGTTTGGGCTAATGGATGATCAAATGACTTTTTTCCCCCTGACATCCAACCAGTATCAAACAATTATTGAGTACTGGATTGGTTTATCCCTAAAGCTAGTGAAAGCTTCGATCCAAAATGCCTATACATACTTAATACTTGTATTTAATACCCTGACCAACACTGATATCAGCCTTTAAAAACTCACATACCTGTGTGTTGGATATAGTATTGAGTTTGTCCGGTCTGCTTTCTGTGTTTCTGACTGTCTATTAGTGTGTTGGTGTTTTGTTTGTGTGGGCATGAGTTTATTTTATCACTGTGTGCTTCTACTTCTACATCTGTTTATACACGTGTGTGTGTCTGTGTGTGTTAGTGTGTGTGGGTGTGAGAGAGAGAAAGAGATGGGGATAACTGGCTGACTGGCCGGACACTTTGCAGGAAGTGTTGTGGAACATCAGGGGGCTCAGAGGAAGAGCGAGGAGGGGGAACTGGACTGCCTGGAGAGTCTTACTCACTCCATACAACACACTGACTCACACTACAGCCCTGTCTCAACCGTAGCCTCACAGTTTAGCCCCCTGTACTGCCTCCACACGTAACACACACACTCATGTTTGGGATTAAATGTGACGTAATGGTCACCGCTTTTCTTTTTGTCGCCATACATGGACACAGAGGTCTCTTAGTTTCATGGTGGCAGGAAAACGGTGGATGACAAACACAAAGCTCTGTTTGTATTGACTCATGAGTTTGTGGACTCTTTCTTCAACGTGTTCTGCCATCCGTTTCATTTTTCTCCTGCACATCCGCCGAGAGGAAGAGGTGGAGCCGACGTCTGTCTCATGCACTCCACCCAAATGTATAAGCAGTGTGTGCACATCCTAAACAATTTGTTGTGCAGAGAAAACAGGATATAAATCTGTTGGTGGACATTTTGCAAGAAGTTGAACATCCCTGTGCTGTCACTCGCCTCTGGAACTAACGCCTTTTTTTTCTGTCATTAAGAGCCAAAGGAATGTCAAGTTAATCCTTTTAATTAGTCAGCTGGTTGTTGTAACGCTCTCCCACCCTAAACAACACACAAACACATTGATTAGAATCTCTCTAAGTTTAATAAAACAGTCAGCTGTGGTACTGATGAAGAAACGGGCAACCTAAAAGCCTCCTGGCCGTAATATCCTAGCGTGATCCTCCTTGGCATGTGTGTCTAAGTGTGTCTGAGGACGGTGATCCCACTTTAATGCGTCTCCTCATTTGTTGACTTTGGGCCCCTCTTGCACCCCCTTCCTCCTCCTGCTGTTGTCTCAACACTAGGTGCCATTTTATTTGTTTTCACTAACCTGATTAATGATCTGAGGGGCTCTTTCCAAGTCGGGATTAACAGCTGTGGGGCTGATATGATCATGGACTGTAGTCCAACATGAGCTTCGCATGACTGCCTTAATGTAGCAGCCCACCAACCCACATAGTGATGTATCTGGTCTTGGTGAAGTTTATTTTAAAAACTTTTTAGGCTGGAAACCTAAAAAAAAACGTCAGTTTTTAATTTAATGTCAAGGATTACAGGGTCTGCAAATTTTCAACTTCCTTTGATTATGAGGCCCTGTGAAACACCAGTGCTAAGTCTGACAGGCTGAAAAGCTTCTGTATAGATGACATTTTATGATTGAATTATAAGGTTCTGTGAAAAATCCTTATGAGGAAAAAGTACAAACAACTTGGTGGTGTGATAACTGTTTTTTTTCCCACAACTTGAGAAATCCTTGTAAAACATTTCCTGGATAAATCTGGATTTAAGAAACTTCCTCTTCACACAGCACCGTGTCAATTTCATCATCCTTTTCTTGTTTTCCCAGGACTGCCGTGCCACATCCAGACCATCATCATCATCATCGTCATCACATCTGTGGATTTCATACAGGCAGGCCTGCTCCCTGCAGCCGCCTCCCTTTCTCCAACACTCATCTCCCCCAACACTGAACCTCCACCAACTGCTCTGTGGTCCCCTTTCCGTCGTCCCACCACGTCTGCAGAGTGGGTGCCAGCTCCCTCCCCCAGGGGTGGGAGCGAGGAGCTGGGGGACGGACTCGACAAACCCCTGGAGAACGATGCGGAGGGCGTGTGGAGCCCGGACATCGAGCAGAGCTTCCAGGAGGCCCTCGCCATCTACCCACCCTGTGGCCGCAGGAAGATCATCCTCTCTGATGAGGGCAAGATGTACGGTACGCCCACCTTTATCCTCATACTATCCATGACCATGACCCTTTTTCCTCTTGGATGTGATGATAAACATGACACCTGAACATGACACCTGAAGAACTAATTCTCTTTAGCAAGTCAGGAAGACACAGTCATATTTTTTGTTACCATACTATTTTAATTTAAGATGCAATTTAAAAAATAACTGGTCAATTCCCATTTTTATACCAAAACAACACAAACAATCTGTTTTTAATTTATGTGACTTTTATTCAATCACCTATTCAAAACAGAAAAACTTGACCAAACAGGAATACTTGACCAAAAAATGATAAGTCAGTGTGAACTCATTGTCCTGTTGGTGACTGAGCTAAGCAAACAGCAAAGAGTTTATTAAGAGAACTTTGAATGGAGAGCTTTATTTTCCCTCTCAATAATAAACAAAATGCCAAAATAGGAAGTAAACAGAGAGAAGCTCTGGACCTAATGTGACTGATTAGCCAGTCAGTAAACTCACCAGCTACAGCGGTTCACCAACTGGGCCTGCACATAATTACGACATCACCAAGTTTCCGGCCTCAGCTATTTCGTGTGGATGAGTGAATGTCACTTTGTGGTGTGACCAGAGCCATACTATAGTAAGAGCTTGTTAATAAGAAGCAGCACTGCTTGCTGCAAAGACACTTGTTGGTACAACCATGTGCTCCAGATCTCATCATTCCACATATTGCCAAAAAAAATGCTTTTTCTTAAGCCTCTGACATTTGCATCACTATCTCCTGTATATGTCATGTACAACTACAACTACAGAAAATACTGAATACATAGTGTCATCTTTGGCTACAAAAAGTTGGATCATGCTGAACAAACTGTGTGAAAAGAAAATCTGAGAAAAAACAAGATATGGCTGTTAAACCAAATATTAGATTAGATTAGGTTTGTAATAATACATTTTATTAAACGCCTTCCTTAACAAGGTTACAAAGTGCTTTACAGAAAAACAGAAGATAAAGACAAAATAACAAAAGGATCATAAAGCATAAAATAGAACGCTAGGGGATAAAATAAAGTTAAAATTGTGAATTGGCAAGAGTGGAATGATAAAATCCGGTAACATATTCAATATTCAACATTTTTGTATAAAAGAGGGTTTGTTTTGGTCTTTTTTTACCTTTATTATGTGGAGACAGCTGAAGATAAATAGAAATAGGAAACAGGGTCGGGAGATTGGGGATGACATGAAGTAATGGCCCACAGGTTGGAATTGAACCAGGGCCACTGCAGAGGACTAAAAGCCTCAGCATATATGAGATACTATACGAGGAGCATGCCCCATCAAGTGATCTTAATAGGTTTAGCACTTAAGATATGACTGATACGTTAATGAGAAGTTGATGATGATTCATTTGGGAGTGAAACAGTTATTTTAGATAGACTTTAGTGAACCTCTCATATAGAAACTCTCACTAAACCCACAGTGCAACACACATCTGCAGTATTGTGGGGCACAAACAGACATTTGTTTCACATACTCTCTCCCACACACACACACACACCCTTTCACCACCACCGCTCCTCATGTTCATGTTTCACATCACTCCTGTTTCCTGCACAGCTGTCAGCTCCACTTGGTCCCACAGTGTACAGTATGATGGCATGATGTGTCAGAAACAGGCGCACGCACGCTTAACGTTCTTTCTTCTACATACACAATATGGCTCTCCTGCAGATTTCAGTTTGTTCATGTATCAGTAGCCATAATATTTAACTCCAAGTCAAAACAATACATTGATACCAAGGTGGCCAGGTCTCTGTGACAAAGCCAGCTCAACGGTCAATAAAACCGGCGCTGGCAGGCAGAGAGCATAGGCACGTTGAATTTGTTTGTGTTTATTTGGGCATTGGTGTGATGTGTGCCAGGTGTCTGTGTGTGTGTACGTGCTTGTCTGTAGTCAGTTTGGTGGGATTTATATATAAATAAATTATTTTATTTAGAATATGGATGTGTATATGTAGATATTATTCATGTAATTTGCATGCAAAATAGGTTCGCCCAACCAGTGGACAAAAAAATCATCCTGTGGCAGCACACCAAGAGTAGACCAAATTCTGCAGGAAAAACCCAGACCTGGCAACCCTGACCTAACACAAACAAAGCTGCATTTCTTTCCAGTCCTCCAAGATCCCTAACAATGATACATGAAAAGTAAAGCATTAATCATATCATCAACATGCTGTGAGTCATTTGGGATAGACCTCTGTCCCTTTGTATTTCTGGCAGTGGTAGTGGAGAGACCTTCACCGCGTTCCTGTTACCAAAATTAGCCCCTAAACCGCTCACCCCAAAAAGGTTCAGATGAACGGGGATAATTCTCACTTCCTACCCGCAGTACACTGCTTATAAATGGCATGGATGCTAACTTTGTGTGTGGTTTCCCCAAGTAATCTTTGAGAAATTCCGTTGGGATTTTCCACTACCACTAACTTTAGCAAACTGTACCTTGGCCAAGTATCACATTGTTCATGTTATTTAGCCACAGATCATTGATTCCTTATTCTGCCCTCTTAAAGGGATGGTTTGGATTATTTGATATGGAGTTTTATAAGGTACTTATTGATAGTCAGTGGATTACCTTCAGTAAATGCACGTTGGCACAAGCCCAGTTTTAAGAAGCAGGGGGGAGTCCCTGGCTAAGCAATGTATTGCTATGCAGCAGCAAAACGTATTTTAGCCACATTAAAAAATAGCTGTTTAAATGTATGCTATATTTATAATATTTTCACCATTTTATCTTGGAGAGAGCAATATTTAGCTTACATATTGCCTCATATATGGCTTATTTTTGGCTTATTTTGACTTTTGTGTTATGTATATTGGCTTATAATGATGGTTTCCTGTCAGAAAATCAAGGTAAAGCATTGAGAATGTTCTAAGTTTGGCATAAAATTAAACTGATACTGATTTTTTTTAGCTTGGCCCTTTTTTTAAGTGGCTAAAATACGTTTTGCTGCTGACCCTGTCCACAGCAGTACACTGCTTAGTTCCCGTGCTGGTGCCCCGTTGTTTGTAACTGTGGGTGCCCCAACCAGGGTGCCAGGTAATACAATGACTATCGATTTGTAACTCAAACAACCTCCCTTCAAATAATCCGAACTATCCCTTTAAGATATGTTTTTTTTTTTCCTTTTATTCAGTTTTAAAGTTATGATCCGAAGTTTAGAGCAACAGAGTAGCTCTAAACAACACGACTGCAGGTCTTTCCTCGGTGAATCTTTGGGTAATGTCATTGCCAAACAGGTGTTGGGAAGGTGAGGTGACATTCCTCTGCGACGTGTCGCTGAAAGACGTTTGGTAACAGATGGCTTGGCCATAGTGCACTCTCCTGCATGACTGTTTGATAGTGGATCTGGTGGGTGGAAAACGGGCGGATGGAGGTAGTGGCGCTGTCAGACAGCCTCTGTCATCGCCTTGTTCTGTCACGGTGCCAGACAGCTCCTTTAACTGTTAGCCTAGCCTAGCCTAGCTTAGCCACCCATTGAGGTCATGGCCACCCTCTGATCACTGCTTAAACCCTTATAAAGCCTGTAATAATAGTTGGCGGGAGGGTGGAGGAGAGAGGGGCAGGTGGCTCATTCTGTGTCACGGGGAAGCGGGGGGGTGCATGGGTAAAGGTGATGATGGTGGGGTTTTGGGCAAGGCAGGCACTGAGGTGCCCCTTCCTCCCCGCGGGGGTCAGGGGCAGGTGATGCGCGCCAGGGAGCGCGTTGGCCCGCCAGGAATGGCATGTGCACTCGGGAGCCCGGGGGTTCAAGGCAGCTCGGCTGTAACCCTAAACCAGAATAGACGTTTACCCTTTGAGCGCCTGGAGGGGAGGAGGACGGGTGAACAAATAAACACCAAGGTGGGCAGTGGTGTCTTGCATGGCCTCGGGGCCCAGGAAAACTCACTCACACCTGTCCCCAGCACGTGTGTGTATATGTGTGTGTTTAGGAGTGAGAAAGCTACCACCTCTGCTCCCTGCTATTTCTGTGATTTACCTCCCTCATATCTCTTTGTCTCAGACTCCCTGCCTCTCTTTGTCCTTTATGAACAACCTCCTCTCCCTCCTGTCAGTCTGTCAGTTGGTCTGTCTGCCTTTCAGTTCACCTCCAGCTGCTCTCTGAGTTCAGCCCGACAGCCTTGCGGCAAATCCAGATTTATGACTTGAGAAATGAGGCAAGACTGAGCCGGTGCGTGGCCCACTGTGCCCCCATTGCCCCTAAACAGCCCGACCACCAGCTCTTCCTTCACAGCTCCCCTGTCCTCCCCTTTTATCACCATCCCTGAGGTCACAACTGGCCAACAACTCAAGTCATTCAGGCAACCACAATCAATGCAAAGCCACTTTGAAGGTCTTTAGTGTTGTTAATGTTGTTAAAGCGCTGATGGGTGGTCTTAAATCAGGTAGCCAAATCAAATATCAGCTGAGAATATCTTTAATAGCATGCATCAGATGGTGAAGTGATGACTTGATGGTTTTAGAAATGTTGTTTAGTCTTTTTGCAGGGGCTAAATATGGATACAGACAAAACAAACTAGCAAAATAACTGTCTGCTGGTCGAGAGCGACATACTCCGAATTTTAGGTTGAATTCCCCTCTGAGGAATGAATGCCATTCTCTGCTTAACAATATGATATTGAGTCTGAAACACAAGGAATGCGTGCTTCTCTCCATTGTAAATTCCTAAATTGAATGGAATGTTTTTTACCCCATATTCCGCGTACATTCACTACATTTTTTTCCCATAATGCTGCGCATAGCGCTGGCCCTCGCGCCCATTACTCAACAGACCTATTAGCTCGCTTATTAGGGACGGTGTCACGGATATTGTAGCGGTTATGTGCTCCAGCGGTAATTCGACATGCATCTGCCAAGGAAAACATTTCCTGCCTTGTGTGGCTCTCAGCGAGAGACGTGCCCTGTGCTCTGACCGAAGGCCTCATGCTGCAATAATGGAAAAACAGTCCCAAACTTGTAGTGCAGTGGAAACCAATGTGCTGACAGCTCTCACTAGAAGAATGTGGCACTGGAAATATGATTATCTTCCTTCTTTATTTACTGCCATATAACTGCCATATTAATTTATGTGCTGCTTTTGCAATTGTAATTTTGTTTTATGATGTCTTTTGACTAATTTTTATTTGGCAGCATTAAATCTTTTATGCAGCTGTTTGGTTTCGTCACACTTGATTTCCTGACATCTGTGAGAGCAGCCGTTTTTCTCACATTTTAATGCGTCCTGTGAAAAATAAATTGCTGTGTTATGTTAGGGTGTAGTGGATAAAGTCAACAAAGTTTCCCTCAGTAGTGGCATATTTTGCTGTCATTTCAGAACAAAGAATACCCACACAATGAATCTTGCTCCCACTAAGCTTCGCTTGTGCAACATGTCAACCCATTTGTGGGTTTCTGTCAGGCAATGCAAATATGTTTTCATCTCAGCTCGAGTCACTCTCGTTAAGAATGTGATGTAAAGTCAGCAAAAAGCAGCAGCGAGTCGGCACCCGGGTACAAGCTTTGACAGTAAAGTGAGAGATTCACCAGTGACCTTGATCTGTTGACCTTTGAAGAAGCCTCTGGTGTTTTCAAGTGGTTTCCCTTTGTCACCGCACCTCAGTTCTCTGCTTTAAGATGTGCACTTCTGTGTTGTGTTTAGCTAATGCTTGAAAACATGGCTGAGATTAATAAGGAGGGAAGATTTTACTAATATGGATGTACAGAGTTGTCAGTTTATTTATTTTACTGGAGCTAAAACCAAAGCAGTCTAATACAACAGTCCTGTAATACTGTAAATCCTTCCTTTATTAAGGTTATATTTTTAGAGATTCCCCAAAATGATCATTAAGTTGAATCATCATCTCTCTAAAACGTTATAACCTTCATGACGGTGGGATTTATTGCAGGACTGCATTGGTTTTGGCAGGGTGTACCTAATACACTGAAAACTGTGTATATTCTGGATTAGTTTGCTTCAACTCTTCATTTAAGCTCTACAGTGTTTACTCAGCAGGAAATATTCAAAACATAGTAAGTGGGGATCCTTCTGCAGGAAAGTTTGATCATTAAACACTACTTTTCCCGCATTCTGGTGATTATTTTCCTGCTCAGATTTAGGCATTTTCTGCATCAATTTTTGGGAATGTCTTTATTTATGTAAAGGAAAATACAGAATTTAGGCACAAAGTGAATATTCACAGTATAATGCAGTACAGCTCTCAGGCAAGCGGTTCATCAAAATAAAAGTCCTTTGCTACTTTCATGTTTTTTTGGGAGGGGGGAGACAAATGCACTCGTTTTAAATATTGAGGGGGACATGACTTTTAAAAACTTTTGAAATCTCCACTGGTAAGATCAGAGGTTAACAGGTCATATATGTGCCAACGTTGTAGCACTAAGTTATCAAAAACTTTAAGTAAGTACCGTGAGCTTTCATTGAATATCTGGTCAGATGTGTATAATCTTATTAACTTATTATTTGATCAAATTGTGCCAAATTTAGAACAAGTATGACCAGCTTTTGACAGTTTTATTCAGGCAAATGTTCTGGGATTAAAGATCCAGTGTCTAAGCTTTACGGGGAGTTATTGGCAGAATATGGTGGGAATGTAATGTCATATTTATTCGTCTGTTTTCAATATATAATCAGCTGAAAATAAAACTTTCTGCGCTTTTCTTACTTTAGAATCAGTTGTTTTCATCTACAGTGGGTGCGGGTCTCCTTCCACAGAGTCTGCCTTATTGCACCACCATGTTTCTACAGTAGCTGAGAATGGACAAATCAAACACTTGTAGTGCATAAGTGTTTGGTTTGTCCAGAAGCTTCAAGTTTCATCATCACTCTTTTGCAAGTTGAACATTGGACAAGGATTGGCTTCAAAACTATTTGTGATGTCACAATCGTGTTTGAAGTCCACACCCTTAAAAAGAGATTTTCAATGAGCATAGATAAACTTTCACGTTCAGCAGATTAATGTGAAAACAACCAGCTAGTGTCAAACTCTGCCCACACATCTTTCTGTACGGTTCAAAGATTCAGTTGTAGGAAAAAGAAGAAAAACATATTTTTAAGTTGAGGGGGACTTTAAAAATATTTTCTCTTATACAGTAAATGTAACCAGTCCATTCCAGCATACTTTTTTCTTGGATTTGTGTCAGTGGTTTGTGTTATTCTGGTGGGGGACACCTGAGTCTCCATGATGTGCTGTTTTCGGGGGTGTATTCATCACATGAGCAGGAGGATGAACCTGAACCTCTGATCATTCAATCCTGACACCGACCTTCAGGCTCCCGTGGGATTTGATGCTCTCTGGGTTTTCGAGGAACTCCTCCTGCTGATTATGAACTTGTGGAATCTAAAAACTGCTCCCTCTTCATCTTAGTCCCTCTTCTGTCTGTCCGTACCTCTCTGTATCTCACAGTGTAACCAATAGGGCATGGCCACTTGTAACAGAGCTGTCACTGTCACTTTATCTTGATATCTCAGATCAGCAAGGTGGAAGGTGGAAGGATCCAAACAGGTCAGACATCTGTTTATCTGTCTGCGAGATTAACTTACGTCGAGCCTCATGCAAACTACGTCCCACATAAATCTCTGTAATTGCAAAGACACTCGTGCCAGGTTGTGTAAATATAACATGACATCTGTTTAAATTAACTTACATGACATCTCTTAAATTTACTCCTCTGCAAGACATACTATACTTTGTTACAAATCAAGAGCAAACTTGAGATTTGGCTCAGACAGCAGCGCAACTACCAGATAATCAAAGACCAACTCGCAGAAATTTAATTAGTAAGGGAAGTGGAGGAGAGGAAGTAACACTTAATAAGAAGAGAAGACTTTTTATTTATTTACGTTTAGTTTAAAGCAGTTGTTAATTTCTACTGGAATTTCTGTGAAGGGGCTGCTCCAATATATATTAACCATTTTCTAATATGAAGCTTGATTCAGTAATATATGTTTAATCATTGTCCTGTAGACAAATCACACATTTTTTGCATGTTAAGCTGTCCTGCTGTGCACTGATTAAAATAATTGAACACCTACCTATACATATACCTACTGTATAGTCAGCACCAAGCATGCAATAAAAATAAATTACATTTTGTGGATAGTAACTTGTTAATTACATTCCTGTATTTTGGGTTGTCCATTCGTCTGTCCGTTTGAATTTCTTCAAACTTGGTACAAGCATCCACTTGGACTCAAGGATGAAGTGATTTAACTTGGGTAGATTCATACACTAATTACGACAAAATTTCACACATCATGACATCATGATCATCATCATGATAATTTTCAGTCCTCTGTACTCCTCTGTAAGAATAGTCTCCAAGCGAAAACATGTTTCTCACTGGAAGTTATTCACTGGAGTCTTTTTATTACTGGAGATTTAAGGCCAAATACAGTATTAAAAAGTAACAAATATCTGCGTGTTTCATATATTCAAGAAAAACAAAACGCTTTAGGAATATCAGACAATTGAAATAAAAATACCATCTTAACCTTTTCAGGTTTACGATTCACATGACATAAATCTCATAGGCACGAGTGTTAGCAAAGAAACAGAAAAATAATAGAGTGAAAATAAAAATACCATGTCTCAGTCTCATCTTCTGGTAAAATTAGGGCACATACATTCCTGTAATTTAAAAAGAATACATTGCAATAGCACAGAAGCAAAGAACGACCATGCTTGGAATCTTGTTATTATTCTATCAAGATCACAAATTAATTATTTCATTATCTTGAGATAATGAAGCCCATTTTCTCATGGTAACGGGTTAATATATGTTGTTATCTTGAAAACAAGTCATAATGTATCCCAAATGACTTCAGATCACAGGATAATTATGGAAATGAGAGTGTGATTCATTGGATCACTGATTTCAGCTTTCATAAATGTGTAGTTGCTGTTGCCTCTTGCTGTAGTTACATCACTCAAACAATCTCGTTTTATAGTAGCTGAAGACAAGAGGTTGACCAACTTCCCAAGACATCTATGCATGCTGGCATGGTGCTCCTCATGTCTAATAAACATTATAAATAATAAGGAACTCAAACGTGTTTTTTCGTAATAATGGGGTTGATTATCTCAAGATAGCAAACCCTGCATTCCTAAAAATAATAATAATGATGACTGCAAGCATGGCCACACTCAGCCTCCGTACAGTAGCACAAATTACAAATTGAAGAGGGAAAAAAAATTGTTTTCCTAAATTTGTCAGATGAAAACATTAGTTTAGCGTTATGTTAATGTTTGAGATGGGGAAAAAAATCCTAAATGGAAGAGTGAGTAAGTAACTGTACACAGATCTCTGGTGTTTGAGGCCCACCAGACTTTCTTGGGTTGCGTTGTCATGTGTCCACATATCCTATCATAATGAGGTTAAACATTTCCCTCACTTATTATGCATGTTCCACATGATTATATTCACACTCATTCATTGCGCTTATAATGTATTATGACGTACTGAATGTATCATTCGGTTCGATATCAGTTATTCATTTTTAAATTATTAATTTATTTAGTTAAACCATGTACACACATTGTCTGTATAAATGCTGAACCAGCGGGGCTGCTCCATCATTGACTTTCTCCTGTTGTAGCGCTGGACTTGTTGCTGGTCTAAAGGCTTGATAGAGGTCTTTTCAGAGCTCAGCAGGCTGCGTCCAGGCTCTATCGGAGGGGAAATGACACCCAGCCAAGAAATTCCTGCAGCCTAAATGTGACCTTTGTTTTCCTGAGCAGACAGTGGGGCATATGTGCTGTTGAAGGAAACGTATGGCTGGCAGATGTGTCTGCACAGAGGATGGCAGTTTGTATACAGTTAGACATATAGGCACAAATGTACACATGCATACACTGACCTAATTTATGAGTTAGAATTACTTTAAATTACCTTTAAATTTGATAGTGGTTCAACAGATTATGCTTTAAACTGTGTAAACATTGAGGCTCATGGCCGCACACATACAAGGAGCAGTGTTGTTCTGCAGAGATGGCTGCATCATTCAAGGTGTTAATTGATTTAGAGTTTGAGTGATAATTAACATACGGTACGGTCTAATTTATGAGTAGCGAGGAATAGGTAATAAACTCTTCCAATGGACAGCCATATCACTAGTTCCTGTTCATTGGGATGTTGTTGCACACACATAAATGTGTCTTGGACCCACGGGGTGATGTTGGAGCAGCAGATGCAGGACTCGGTGTGGACCAGTCAGTATAGAGGAATGTCAGGAATGCACACAGAGAAGAAGAGGGAAGAAGAGGGAGAG
>JAJHUR010127787.1:0-25875 GCA_027495735.1 Lutjanus campechanus
GTGTCTTGCAATGAACGTCCCGGCATCTCTACTGGTCCTTTAAGTCTGTGTTCTGTTCTGGTCTTTTTAAGAGGACAGTTAATGCTCGCCAAATGGATTATACTTTCAAATCGCTGTCGAATGGGCGTTACACTATAACCAGCAGTGTTCATGTGGAAAGCGAAAGCGCAAGAGATGTACTAGTGACCAGTGTGTGCCTGTGTCAGTAGAGCAGTCCTTTTAAGCCTGCGTGGTGTGTGTGTGTGTGTGTGTGTGTGTGTGTGTATGGTTGCATTGCTGATCACCTGTAATTCCATGATCCTCTCTGGAGAACACACTTAATCACATGACAGCATCACATGACATGTCGGGCTCATCACCAAGTGGACACAGAGCAGAACTTCTCTTGTCTGCCTCTCTTTTCTCCCTTTTAGCTCTTTTTCTTCTTTCTCATGTCATTTGTTTTTCTGCATTAATGACTATTAGACAAACACCGGGCTTCTGCAGGGAAATACATGATGTAGTCTTTAGGTGTTTTTTAAGAATCTAGTGACTATAAATTTAGAACCAAGGACATGGATACCTGGAAGTTTTTTCCCCCCATGTGATCTTTATTTTTGCTGGGCTCACAGGTTTTTCTACTTTGTTTCCGCTGGCATTCCATGTGTCAAATCTGCAGCATTCCAGTGAGGCCTGTCTGGTGTCTAACTCCTGTATGACTCAACCTTATCTTGAAATCTAGCCGTCTGGCATAAATTACAAGGGAGATGTGTTGAAGAGAGTCTTATTATTAGTTTAAACTCCAAGATTTGTTAGTTTTCTGCAAACTAGTGTCTACCTTTCTTTTTTTCTGAGAAAAAGAGATGCTGTGTACAATTACAAACTGTATTTTGTATTACATTGTGTTTTTTGGCAGACTGTTGTAATATGAGCTGGCAGGAAGCCCGTTACCACCATGAATACCTGACATTGAAGGGACAGTTCACTCCAGAATGGTTGGTGCAAGTTTTTTGAGTAAATCAGCCATAGAGAGGGAGTTAGGGAGCTGTTTAAAGCGATACTCCACTCTGCGAGAATAAGCCATTTTGTATGTACTCACCACTATGCCGATGTGATGATAAGTGAAGATCTTCAGTTCACCAAACAATCCTGGAGTTTTAGGAGAAACAGGGTAGCAGCCTCATCCAGTACAATGGCAGTGAACGGTGACCACGGATAAAACATTAAAAATAGCACACAAAACAAACACAAAATGTCTCCATCCTGCTTGTGTGGTGTAATCCAAGTACGTGCGTCCATTAAGATATATACGAAGTCTCGCGAGATCGACGCCGTGTTTACATCCTACCGGCTACATGCCACAGCTGATATTTCTGCTAAAAACAAGGCGTAAATGGCGTCTTTTGCGGTTAATTTTTAATGTCGCGGCTCACGGACACTTGGTTTTCAGTGTTGTCATGTAGATCAGGAAACCAAAGTTTTTGGCGTTAGAGTGTGCACCATTGTCTCCTTTGTTTGATGTCAGTGTGCGCTCTTATCTACATGATTATCCTGTTTGTTTACATGAGGGGCTGTTTTGTGCAATGGGGGGAATGGTGAGAAAACTTTCGAATGATCGTCCTGATCAACCTCAGCAAAAGATTACGTCCACATGTGGAAGGAGCAACAACAAAAACAAGCCCCGTGGATGTACGTAGTATTTACCTTCGTGACGTTGGAAAGCCACAGTTGCATTTGTACTATCACGGCAAGTTGTTTCAGTCATCATCCGACAAGTCTGTAAGGCTTTGGCTATCTTCCTGTGTCCAGTCTACATCAAAACACAGAGTACAGAGTTTGAAGTGAGGAATTTTGTCAATTTCCTCCAAACACACAGTTTGATGCTGGGGAGCAACAGACTGCACATCTAATTAAAACAACCCACAACTTTAACTAAACCCACAGACTGCATGAACAGAAATGAGAAACTTTATTTGTTTGTGCCAAAGTTTGCTGGTATGTGACAGCTTTGGTTAGCCTGCAGCTGTTGTGTTAATTTTGCATGTGTTTTTTAGCATTAACCTCACCAGCTAATTAAATTACTTTATTTTTGTTAGTGTTAGCAGTGCAGCTAGAGACAGGCACGTGGTGTGTCCCAAATCGCGCACTTCCCTCAGTGCACTGCAAATCAGTGCACTGTAAAGAAGTGTACTGAGTTGGACAGTACTCAACTTTCGACAGGTTAGTACTGTCCCAAATCAAACACTGCTATTGCGCACTTACCGGAAAATGATGCAATAGCTTCTTCTTCTTCTACCTTTTAAAGTCTGATTGCAACTCGCCGTTTTAGTCTGTCGCTGACACTTGACATTTATTTTGATATTTTTCTTATCAAAGCGAGCGTGTTTTGTTGATATTGTTTTGTTCTGTGTGTACAATGAGTGTCTTTTCAAGATATTTACGCCGGTATCAACTCCGTAGACGTCTCATCCTCATCCTCCTTGCTGGAAATGTAGGTATATTTAACCTAATAAGCTATGCTTCAGTTAAACCATACGTTTTTAAATGTATTGTAACATTATATTGTCTCTAAGGACTATAATCATAACGACAAAATAGTGTAATGCCATTTGTAAAATAGTAACGTACTTCCGCTACGTCACTAAGATGGCGGCCGTTGAGTGTGGAAAGTGTCCAGCGATCCACACTCAATTTTTCAGCCGTTTGAGTGCGCCAATGCAGTGCGCTTAGTGCACTAGATTTTCGCACACTGCTCAGTGTGAATGCACTTATGTACTCAAAATTTTAAGTGTAAGTGCAGAAGTGCGCGATTTGGGACACACCAACGGTATGTTAGGTGAAAAGGTGATTCTGCTGTACACTAAATACAGTCCAAATGCATTTTAAAGAATAGCCCAACTAAAAGAGTGTATGTAGGCTATAAGCATTATTGGCAAATATGAACTCAGAGTACATGCAGAGTATTTGAGTTTATTCATTAACAGAATTGAAGTTATAGTGTCTGTATGTAGAAAAAGACAAAAGGACATTGAAGGTAGAATGATGGATGAGAGAGACAAAAATAGATGCTGTTGATTTTTTTTAAATAAAAACAGCATTATCCAGGAGGATACTGTAAACAGCAGTCAAGTTTCCCCGTCTCATCACTACAATCTGCTTCTTGTTTGCAACAGCATGCAAACGCCCAGCGTAGGTGAATTGTCATGTCATATGCATTTTTGGGCGTGTTAATATGGATGGACATTTTTTTCTGAAATGGAGCTAAAACACTGGTCTGGAGGGAGATTGTTTTGGTTTTAAAATATCATTTTTTTAAAAAGCCTGTGCACATGTAGACTAGGGTTAAATCAGGCAGTGATACTTATACTAAGTAAATGAAAACTGAGTAAGAATGCATAAACGTGTCTCACAAATCACGTCACACATTTTTGAGGCTGTCTGAGTTAACAGCCGGCCAAATCATTAACATGTAATGTAATCCTTCCTATCAGCTCAGTTCTGTGTGCACAGAGAAAGTGGACTCATTGTCAATCAGTCTTTCTTCTTGTTATCTGCTCAGACTGTTTCTCTGTCTTGCTGGACGGAAATGATATCTAGATTTTATGACTTTTTTTCAAGGCTTTTTCACCGGCATTGGTAGTTCTGATTGTTTAATTACCTATTTTGTTGATGGAGCTAATTGAGTTTGTCTTTCACGCCTTAAAAACTCTCCTGTGTTTGCCTGAAGGAAATTAAGTTGGATTTCTGAATGCATTCCAGCAGGGCCCTGGCCCTGGCCTCGCTTTTTTTGTGCTCCACCTCCCCCAGACATAGGTAACTAAAGCAAACTCCTCTGTCTTATCATCCAACTATCTCCAAGTGATAACACATTAATAGAAACACACCAGTCAGGAGCATTGCTCTGTTTGACTGCTCTATCTTTTAGATATCCGCTGCACTCATGATAACACTGCCAGCAGCACTTCAGCACACCTACAGAAGAAGAGACGTCAAGAAAACATGACTTTTTTTTAGGACAGTTGCACTGAATAGTTTGAGGCTTTGTATATAACATGCAGAGCTGCAGATAAAGATTAGGCTGCACTAATATTATTAGTATTATACCATTTGTAGAACTAGTTTCCGGTGTTGGCTGCATAAGATTGTTTCTGAATCAGGCGATTCAAACATCTCCAATAATCCAAAACATTGTCCAAAAGTCAAAATTTATTGAAAAAAGATAGATGTAATCATTTGTAACATTCACAACGCATTTTTATCTAATGAAATATTCTGCTTCGGCCCATAATTGTTGGTGTTTATCCTTTGAATAACAACATTTTCTCTGTGGTGAAAAAAACTGTTTGCTCTCCAGCTTGTGACATGCAAACAGAGGCACGTACCTGTATTAACCGAGCAGCCTGCAGCAGTCTAACACTATTAATTCCAGTTATTTTGACAGAACTGACAGGTTATGTACATCAAAGAAAGAAAGCCGATTTAATAAAAATGACTCATTTAATCCGATGAATCATTTAATTCAAACTGAGGATTTTGTTCAAAGATTTTTTTTTTAGGGTGATGGCATCCCAAAAATATGACATTTGAATAAGGCTGTGTATTGGCAAGACTCTGATGATTCAATACGTGTTACGATACAGGGGTTATGATTCAGTGTATTGTGATATATCACTTTTTTAAAATATAATTTTAGGAAAACTGTTATTGTATAAAGAACACACCACCATGTGTCTAATATTTGAGTTTAGTAAAGTTTACTTTTTCAGAACAAGGAAGATGGGTAACACCACTGCTATCTAGTGGTCGGGAGGTTTAACACAACACAGAATTAACCACTGCTACGAATCTTTGCATGTATCATAATATCACGATTCAGTGTTTTAAGAATCAATACAGTATCACAAAATATAATATCGTGATTCTCAGTATTTTCTTACATTCGAAACTTCAATAAAGGCTTTGAATGTTGATAATTGATCATTAAAATATCTTGTTATTATGGTTTATTTCCCTAACATCTGAAAAGTTTATGTGGATGTTTGCCTGGTTGAAATGAGTTTCTGCTTCAAAGTTAATCAGATCCAGTCAAAGGTTTCTCCTCTCTGTTGTGTCAGCGTTCTTGTTCTTCATTACGCTGGAACCTGAATGTGTTGACAGTCATGTCCCGCCTGTTGAAACTGGAGAGACCACTTTGTTAAGGCAGCACATTTACCTCACCATTAAAACATGGTGATGCTCAGCTTGTTTAGTTTTCCTGAGGTTGTAGGACAGGGTCTGCCACATTTTCTTAGAAGCAGTGTAGAAAAATAACAGCAGAGGCTGAAACGTAGGACTGCAATTAGGAGAGGTTTTTTTTGTCATCAAGGCCTTATTTATTTGTTTTTTTTGTTGTTTGTGTATTTGTTGTTTGAATTTTCTCCTTTGCATTAGAACCCAGTTGGCAATGGCATGTTGTTGTGCTATTTTGTCTGATCTGCTAGCTGGGTAATAAGGGAAACTGAACTTTTATTGGAGGAACAGTGTCAACATAGTCAAGCCCTCTGACAGTAGAAAGGGAAGCTGAGCAGGTTTTACGGGGAAACATAATTGCTCCTCACTATCTGTGTTTCAGCCTGACTTGTCATTTAGTTAAACAGTGTCTGAGGAAAAAGTTCGACTTAGCACATTACCATTTTTAGCTGGCAGTTTTTCTTTGCATTAAGTGCAGCATATGGTGTAAAAGCCTCTCGGCATTGAGGAGAAGGAGCGGTGATATCGATAAAACAGAATTGCTGTCAGTTAAAAAGACTGTAGGCTGGCAGAAATTTGGGGGACCCCCTGCTAAATGGTTCAGTTTGTTTTTCTTTTTAAGAAAAGGTGGTTGTAAATAGGCAACCTCAGTCAAAAACTGAATAGGGCTCATTCACATGCTTTACTGGCTTTCCAGCTGTGTGTGTGTCCCCAGTATGAGAGGCCACCCAAAGCTGTCTCCCAGGGATACCTCTGTTTGGCAGCATCCATGTCCATACATAATTCCACACGGCCTTATGATTCACATTCCTTTCTTTAAATGTATTTACTTCCCTGTCTTTTCTCTTTATCTTTCTCTCCCCCTGACTCCTCACCCTGCAGCCACCCACACTGTCTGTCACCTCCTCCAACTTCCTTTTCACTTGTTGTGGATTTGTAGCCCAGAGGAAAAGTTAAGCACATGCATGCTTCATTTCTTTTTACATACAAATTAAGTCCTCCTGTTAATCATAACATCTCTTATTATTGGCCAGTTGAAAATAATTTATAATAATAGTTGAACTGACTGGATTTTAATGGTCCCTATCTGAAATATTTGTGCTTATTTTGTGTTATTTTTAGATCCCTTGTTCTGATTTTGTGCTGACACTGTAGGTAAACACTGTTGGTAAATGTGACAGTAAAGTGCAGGCATCATGCAACATGAGCACATACAAATGTTAAAGGATCCAAGTGTGCAAATATAAAAATCCAAAGGTGATACAACTTAAAAGTCTGTCACGATAGTAAAGTTTCATATTGGTAGGTATTGATAATTATCTATCATGTAGGTGGTGACTGACAACAGGATGGGAGCAGCTGAGGTGAAGTTTGTTGTATTACTGTATTGGTCGGTAAGGTGTTCCTGCAGTTTACACAACATGGTGCTCTGATAGATGTCCGTCCATCCATATCTGGGGGGGTTTGATCACAATGACAGCAGGGTGAGCATGACGTCCCTCTCCTCAGGAAGGCTTTACAGCCCCTCCACCTCAGCTGGCTCCTTGCAGTGTGAAGGAGGAACGTTTTAACTCCGAGCTCCCTCCAAAAGTCAGAGCTCATCGAGCTCTAATAGTTGTTGTCCAACTTAAAATCCTAAAAGCGGCCACAGCGGCAAACTGACCCGTCCTTCATCATCTGTGCTCATTTTGTCTCACCTGTCACTCCACGCTGTTTGTTGTCTCACATGTCAGTCCAGGCTGTTTCTCACCTGTCAATGGGGCAACTGCTCTTGTTTTATTGCTCAGGCCTATGTTAGTTAGAATTTCTGTTTCTCTCACAAACACCTGTAAATTTGGTACGATCTTATTTAGGCAATTTTCAGAACTGTCGCTTCATACCTTAAGACTTCCAGAAGAGTTTTTTTTTTTCTCTCATTCAGGACACACTGAGGAAACAAAGTCCACTGAGTTTATGTTGCAATTTGTGTAAAGTTTAACCCTTTTTTTTCTCACAAAGTGCTGCTGTGATAGTGTCAGGACTCACTGAAGAAAACTCAAGAACACAACATTTAGAATTTGTGGCCATTCTGTGATCATTCACAACAGGATGTGGGGTTCCAGTGAATCGCTGGGACATGTCGCCTTTTGTCTTGTGCTGGATGAGCAGTATTTGCACACAGTGACTTTATCACTTTCAATAGATGCATCAGTGAGGACACACAGAAGATTCCTTTGACTTATCTCTCACAGTTTAGTGGATTTACAAGACCCTACGATTATAGGGTAAGGGGTATTGTTCCCTGTTGGGACAGTCATGCTATAAATACTTTTAAGAACAGTCATGTGTATCAAAGAATCCACCAAACGGCCTGATTATCTTTCTTAAAATCCCCAAATCTTCTCCCTCATCCTAGACAGTGTGTTCTGGCCCTTCTGAAATGGATGCATTACTGTGCTGGCTGGTTTAATGGACTTGTAAGTTGCTGTAGATGAGAGCATCAGCTAAATACCTCAATTGTCACTTAAGTATTGTGACACAGTGTCTGAGAGACGGAGCTGTATGCTCACAGGCAGGCAGAAAGACCGCAAACAGCTGAACAATACTGCAGGCAGTATAACAAGGCCTTGGGTGAGCGCGCACACACACACACTCACACTCACAATGAGTCCTTTGTACTCTCTCCCTGGGTACTGTAGGGGTGCGGTATGCCTTGTCGACTATGCCAGCTAGCATGGGGCCAGCCCCCCTGAGCTGCCCAGGAGCTCTCTTGGGGTGTGTGTGAGTGTGTGCGTAGGAGACACAGGGAAACTTCTAGAGCCCCCTGCCCCTCTCCTTACCTCATCCAGTTTCTTTATCTGTGATTTGTTCTTGATTTCTGTGGGTACAGTTTTGTACACAGGCTGTAAAATTAACCTCAGAAGTTTAAGACAAGATTAAGGTTGTCAAAAGGATTCATGCTTTGATACTTTTTCTTTGATACCACATATTCAGGACCATAAAATGTCCATTAATTATAGTATTGAAAGACCTCAGTTCAGTTCGGTCTTTTTGTCGAGGCTTCAGTCTGGCTTGGTGCATTGGTGCAAAACCAAACAGTGTTGAGAGACTTTTTCTGTACCAGCATTGTGTGCAGGTTCTTGAAGTCCACATGAAACTGAAACCAGAGTAGTGTTGGGCTGACAGACATTGCCATCATCCATAGTCATCGACCACTGAGTGCTCTACCATCATAACATTGTGGTTTAAAAGCCTTCTGTATTTGTGTTCATTATTTTCTTTTTAAACACAACTAAGTTACGCACGTGTGGTGCAAAGAAGAAGGCCAATTTAGACCCAGCGACGATTTTATCATCCATCATGATGTTTCACTGTGGGCATCACCCAAACCTAAATCAGCTGCTCCTGATTATTTTGGTGTTTCCTGTAAAAACAATAGACATATTATATGTAGATGCTGCACGGAACAATTTAGCTTGTTGCTGTGTTTCTTCAACATAGCCTTGCTGCCATATTGGACGGGGCAAGACTGACCTGTGAACACAATACATGTAAATGGGGAGTTGCAGTTTTTGTGGATAAAATGCACTATAACATTTATTAATTAACCAGTCTCAATGATTTGTGTAATATTCAAGGGTTCATAATCTACATGGAGTAAGTTAGAAAAAAGCAGCAAATTTTTCTATACTTTTTATTTTGACATATATCATTTAATATTTGCACAACATGACCAGGATCTAAAATGATGATCTAAAAGCGTTAAAAATGCATTTTTCATTTCATGTGAACTTGAATGAAAAACAAAAGTAAAACAAATGATCCTATTTTATTTGCTGAAGACTATTTTTCTCTTTGCTGTTGTATCAAAGGTTTTGGGTATCGGGTTAGTGCATCATTTAATAAGTATACCAAAGTAGTTAAATGAGGGATACCTTTTGCACTTGACTACTAACAGGTCATGAATGGTACAAGTATTTGCCCTGCATCATATGTGGAGACTTGTCGATGTTTCACATGATGCTCAAAGGGACAATAAATTTTGGATGTTGTGGTTTTCTAACATGCTTTTGATGTCATGAGAAAGTTAAGACTGGTGAAAGAGTTTCGCAAATCTGCTATTTTTTGCAGCTGCAGGTGGTGTGAGACTTAGGCTTAGAATTACAGATAATTTTATTATATTTCAAATGTAATGTGGCTGTAGTCTGATCTTGGGTGGCGTCTTTTCCTGACATAGTGAAGGGCCCACTGAGCCAGATGATCACATGATGTATCCAGCCACCCCACTTCCCTCAGCTCCTCGGCGTCGGGGCCACTTCAGCCCCCGTTACCATGGTAACCCTGTCGCTGTGCCTCATGGTGGGGTTTGGAAGTTGGATGCCTGTGTGTGTGTGTGTGTGTGTGTGTGTGTGTGTGTGTGTGTGTACAAATGCACATGTGAGAGAGAGATCTCCCAGTCTCAGGCGGAACACAGGCAGTAACTGGTACGGCCTTGTTGGAAAGGGCAATATGTTTCAAACCTGGAGTGCTTCATGTTAATATTTTCTCATATCTCTCTCTATTCAAATCCATGAAACACAAATCAGTACATGCACACTGTACACTGATGTGTACTACTGTGCACATGTAAACCACCATGTGTAGCCATGTGTATGAGAATATGTATGTACAAGGGTCAGAAAGAATATTTATCTTTTGGATTCAAAAGCTTTGTTGTTATATGCAAAAATAAACAAGTTACCAGTGCAGTGAAATTCTTAGTCCCCCATGTCTCTTTACCTGGTGCTGTCAATTATTCTATTTACGAATATAAAAATATACTAGAAACTTAAGTTTAATAAATCAAAAAAAGAAAGACGGAAAGAAAGAAGAAACAAGAACAAGATGAATGAGGTAGACAAGGTGATAAAAAGTTCAGTATAAACCAGAACAATAAAACAGTATGTGCAGAGTAGAACAAAATAAAAATGATATGGGCAGTATAAAATCTGAGGTCTTGTGAACTTGACTACAATTGACTACATCTACTATTAAAACTGACTGGACACCGACATGAAAACTAAGAAGTTTTCCTTTTAGCATCCCAAGTGGTCGACATGAGAAGTACATGAGAAGACAGTTTTTCCCTCAGATATCTAAGTCCTGTGTTTGTTTATGTGTTTCCCTGATCAGAAAAAAGCCAAAGGTGAGGAGCTGTTTGACCAGATCATGTACCATCTGGACATCGTAGAGAAAGACTACTTCGGACTGCGCTTCATGGACTCTGCACAAGTTCCGGTAAGAATGGATGCACAGTTTACACAGCAGTATCTTATAATTTGAACTGTTTGCTGTTTTTTAGTTTTGTTTCATTGTCATACTGTCTCTTGCAGTGTCGAACTAATCAAAATTTTAGTCATCAGTACTGTTATTTTACATTTCAGCGTTGCTGGCAGTCGTCTCAGCTGCTGTTCACAGCCAGACTTCAGATTTCAGCCCAAATCACTGTTTTGAAGGAAAGCTTGAGGCAGGGACTTTCCCTTTCACTGAATGGGCTAAAGGGATTGGTTATGGGACTTTTGTCAGCTGTGGGAGTCAGGCTGTGCTCTGAGACAAACCGTTTTATGTCGCTGGTCTGCCGGTGACCCTGTTCCTTCACCCTGATACTCTGTGAAGGCCATGGAAGAAGGAGGGAGAGCTGGTGGGAGGAAAGATGAAGCTGAAGGGAGCGACACAGAGGAGAGAGGGGTGGAGGTAGAGAATCAAAAGGGTGGAAGAGAGAGAAGGAGGGGAGGGCTGCAATAAGGAATGTGGGGGAGAGGAGAGTAGAGAGCGCTGTGAGTTCCTCAGTTATCTCACTCTGTCTCGTTCTCTCTCTGTAGCTTACACACACACAGACACACACCACCTCTCCTTGACATTTTTCATGCCTCATAGAGCCTGAACTTCCAAGAAGAATTACAGCACAGAGCAGAACACTGACTTTAGTGTTTGTGAATGTGTGCCTGTGTGCATTTTGACAAAGGACCTCCCAGCATTCAGCTTTTCATTTACTCAACTGTCCACTTCTGTGTTTTTTTTATATATTTAATGCTTGTAAATTGAACGAAAGCTGGTGCTGTGAGAAAAAAAACATTCCTTTTTTTTTTTTACTGTGTTTTTATAAATTGTTGTCACTTTTATGTTGTTTCAGCACTGGCTTGATGTGACAAAAAGTATCAAAAAGCAAGTGAAAAGTAAGTACACACAGCCCCTCCATCTACCCCCCAAACATGCATAATTACTTGCTGCATATCAAATCATCAGTTCACTGATGTATAATTTATTTTGTGTGAATAATAAACACTGTGTCTGTGTTTGTGAGACTGACTGTGATGTATCTGGTCTGAGTACATTTTCATCCTGGTGTCTAGGTTATTACATTATGTGATAACAGTTACTCAGCTGTCATTTGAATCTGTCTTTTAGTTGGTCCACCATACTGCCTTCACATGAGAGTTAAGTTTTACTCCTCAGAACCGAACAACCTGCACGAGGAGCTCACCAGGTGAGTCAAGACACAAACGTTTGCACTTTGCCCAGTTTACTGGGGCTTTTAGGGTTGTTTGTTTTGTCAAAGCTGTTCAGGGATTTACTAGAAAGTAGGTTGTTTCTTGTGTTTGTGTGTGTGTGAGAGAGACAGAGCTCAAACATAAAAATAATCAAAGTGCTGTTTGTTTTATATACAAAAGTGATAACTGTAGGGTTACTTAATCTCACTCAGATGAATCAGCTTCTGTTTAAAGCATTGTAACAAGTAGTTTCAATTCAAAAACAAAATGTCATTTCCTTTTTTGTTCCATAGATGGCTGTTTCATGATCCATAAAACTGCCAACTTTAGTCACTTTTCATGATATTTAACTGTACTTATATTTTTCTTTTCAGATACTTATTTGTGTTACAGTTAAAACAAGATATCCTCAGTGGCAAGTAAGTAATTTCCTGCATTTTAACTCAACTTTTATCCACCTTAACAAGGCTTTAACAAAATCCCTAAACAATGAATGGTTTCATCCTTCTCTCTTAAGGGAACTGATCTGTTGTTCTAATAGAATAATTCTACTGTCTTGTTATTTAACCTCTTATTTTAAGGAACTGATATTTCAGTCACAGTACAATACTCTGTATTACTTCATCAGCTGTTATCCTGTTAAACATGAATCCATTTGTTGAGTTGGCTGTCATGGCCATGTTACTGTAAGAGGCTTACAGGATTACATGTTGGTGAGCAGAATAGAATTATTAACAGGAGTCAGTAAATGGACTGGGAATATTAAGTGTAAGTTTGTTTTTTTTACCACAAAGGAATGTTGTTTTTTTGCTTTGCTTTTGAGTATTTTTAAGAGTTTCCCAATCATTTAAACATGTTCCTTGCAACTATAAGTTAAATTATCAAAACTTTAAAAACAAAACTAAGAAGGGTTTGAAACCATTTTGTCAAAACTCCACAAATCTCTTGCAGAATGAAAAACTGCACGCAAAACTATATTCTCTCTTCTCAAAATGTATTCTTTCCACCAAAATGATACACTCAGCTGCAATACAAATATCTCTCACAGGGTATCAGTTTGAACACTGTGGTTAATTTAAAACACTATATGTTTTGCCTTCATGAGGCCATGTTATGGTATGTAAAACTGTATGAAATTGTGTAGAAATTTGTCCCAAAATAGGTTGCATTTTTACTGTATGGTACAGTACATACATTTGACATATTGTGCTGTAATACAACGCTCCAACTCGACTAAACTCACAACCGAGCTTCATAGGGTCGTACTGTAACCTTACATTTGATATTGCAAAACACAAACGTTATCTATTTTGGCAAAACTCTGAATAATCGCACTGATAAAATAAATGAAATGGGAAAACTACAGTAAGAAAATTTTGTGTCTTTATGTGATGAAATCTGAATCTAAAATTTTGGCTCACATTCCTCCTCCTCTCGCGCTCTTCCAACACAGCAGAGGTCACCTGAGGTCTCTTTTCTGCTCTGACACGTTGTTGGAGTGTTTTGCAGGTTGAGGTTGAAGAGGTGAGATGTGAGTGAGACCAATTGGTAATTAAGGTGTGGCATTTTGAAGGCCAGGGTTCTCCTGGTGAACGAAATGTGCAAAATGATGTGATTTGTGTTTAGACTTCTGCAAAAATGTGATTTTGATTTTCTATGTTAATGAAAACGGTTGTATTGTAGTTAGAGTTTGGCATTCTGGAGGTTTGTTGTTGACTCATGAGCTTCAGGTTTTCAGACTTGTGTGCACTTTGTGTGTTTATAACTGAGAAAAAACTGCAGTGGGAAATGGTTCCTAGCAGGCCTCAGTGAAGGATGTGAGGGATTTTGAGTGATCTGAGGCAGTGATTAAGCTTCATTGATTTTGTTGTGGCTGACTCTCACCATGTCTGTATTTTCAGGCTAGAATGTCCGTTCGACACAGCGGTGGAGTTGGCTGCCTTCTCGCTACAGGGTAAGCACCCCACACGGGTTCTCTGCAGCTCTGTTTTTGGTAATTGGGATCACCTCTGTAACAGCTGGCTTTGTTTGCCCAGTGCCCTGTATGTGTGGTGTTTTTTTTTTGCAGCGTTGACTACTTTGCAGAGTTGAGATGTTCATTGCACAGAGCCCCATAAGGCCTGTGTAGAAAAACATGTTGGAGCATGGTACACTCTCACACTGAGAAGCCTGGTGATTTTCAAGTCCCTATGCTGAGACCTAGTTTCTGTTTGTCCACATTGCTTAAATCTGTTACAACCCTCCCACAAGCCCAACAGACACTGAACCCAACCCCTACAGTGGCTTTGTAAGTGGTGGACCCTTGTGTTCCTGCTCCACAAGAGTTTTCCCTTCATCTTTTTGAACCAGTCATGGCTGTCTTTGTGAATCACCATTGTCTTTGAGTGACTCTCCTGGCAACATTTCTGCCATGGGCACTGAGGCACATAAACCCCTCCACTACAGTAAGACTGCTAAGCAACAAGTGGTTTAACTTTGGGTAACTACAGAAAGAATAACATTGCAAACGCATGTGGCTGAGAGGTGGATTTTCCAAACAACATTAAGGGGTAAAAACTTGCAGAACTCTTTCAGAAGAACTTCAGAATTGAACTGTTGCTCCACTGTATTAAGAGGAGCCAGATAAGGTGATGTGGGATTGCTGAAGTCTCAAAGGAGGAGTTGAAGGATGCCGTTGGGGAAATGTATATTTTGGCTTCTCCTCCTGCATGTTACTGCTGTAACCTACACAAGAAAAAGAACAGTTAGACCTACTTGGTTATGTGACGACTGACTAAAATATTTTGTTTTCTCTTAACACTTAAGTGTATAACTTTCCAGCACCACGTTACACTGTTTTCTACAAAACACCATGCACTTGGTCTGGACAAAGTTTCAGTCATTTTTTGTGTATCTCCCAGCAATTTAAGGGTAAATTTACCTGCATGATTCAAGTACTTCTTTTCGCACCCCTTTGGCTTGAAAATTCTCTCATGACATTTCTGGGACCACTCTAGGATTCAACATTAACGTGGCCTATGGGCCATGGCCACAAGAAGTTACTTTGTGGCCACCAAGTTTTACTCCCATAGTGTGAGTCTTTGCCAACACTAGGGATGTCACAATACCAGAAATTTAGTAGTCAATACCAGAACTAGTGAATTTCCACGATTCTCCATAAAAAAACGATAATAAAATTCAGCCATTGTTGTTTTTTGCCACCGGAATTAAAAACTCTTCTGAGCTTCAAGGACAAAAGACAGAGGGGAACATTTACTGAGCCTGCCACAAATCAGTCAGGAGAGCATGTTGCCATGTCAACCGCTTCACACCTCCTGTCCCCGCTTGAAGCGGGCGTGTCTTCATCATCCCCAAAGTCAGAGTCTGGTCGGAGTACCACCAAATTTAGGGGCTTGGTGGCTCATGGGGCCAGTGCTTAAAAATTTTAATGTGTATCCCTGCACTGTACCCCTCACTGCTATTAACTCAGTTATTTCCTTATCTAATTTTCTTCAAGAAGTGTCAGTCACGTGTCGATGTAAGAGCAGGAATATTATCTCCTCTTTCATGGCATCATTTGCTTATCGATCTTTCAGTTAGGAAGTTTAGAGGGGGACAGCCTGGTGTCCTTTTCCTGGCAATTGATGTTTCCATGGCTACATACAGCAGTGGACTAGAAATGGCTTCGGCTTTCTCTCCTATCAAACGTTGTATGACCTTTTTAAAGTGCACATATTTACTGATTGTAATTGTTAAAAATGGGAGAGCAGTATAAAGAATGCTGCTTCTGAGGAACAAAGATGGAGTCATTAGAGACGTTTATGGAATGGGATTGCGTGCACAAACCCATGGACACACACTCATACACACACACACACTCACACAGTCACTGCAGGGTAAATGCCAGCTCATTAGTGCTCCGTCCTCTTCGGAGGCCCCCTAATCCAGCACCCTCTCTGTCTTCTCTCTTTCCTCCAGTTGAGCTTTCTCCCTTCATTTTCCTTTTTTTTCCACAGTGATATTGTTGGTCCACTGACATTTACTAGGGTGAGATTATCTTTTCTGTCCTCTGTATCCTGAGGCTTTGCACACAGCTGGAGTTGCTAAACAGTGAAGTCCTAGTTTTTCCTATCAAACCAAACACTGCAAAATGTAATCAGAGGCGAGGCTTTTCAGTCTCTGTCCTTTTCTCTACAGTACCAGCGATAAGATTTTTCCTTTTTCACTTTGTTTTGTTTTCAGCACATTTGTCTCAGTCTTATCTAGAGAATATTTCTGTGTTTTTTCCTGCCTCTATTCTTTTTTGTCTCCTTTTTTCACCTGATAAAATCTGTGACCTCTTGTCCAGTGGGACATCAGATATCCATCAGTCCCTGACCTAACGATACACAACGCTTTGTCTCCTGAGACACGGAGGGAGGGTTTGTTTGTTATGTCTTCCATTAGGATTACCTCCCACCACACTATCAGACACTTTTCCCTGGGGTCCTCTTCCATGGGTTGAAGGTCAAGATCTTAGTGAACCCTGAAGTTGAATTTCAAGAATGCTGTTAGTCTTAAGTTGAATTGCACATTAAATTACCAGTTTATCAGGTACACCTGTAGAGTCTCATGCAGTCCAAACTGCAGCCACTCAACACATCGTTCTTATGAACCTTTGCTGCTCAGTGTGAGACAACGATACGACTGATGAGACTGAATTTTATTTACTTACAAATCATTACACAGCCCAGCTCCAACAGATCTTTTTGACCTTTTACAACCATAAATCCCATCACAGTCACTCAGGTCAGCTGACTGAGCATCAGTCACTCCCTGTGGTCCCATGATCTGGGCTGAAGCACAGACGAGAATCGTGTCTTTGCAGTCGCAGCCCCCAAACTCAAGTGTGGCTGGTCCCCACTCTCCTTGTTTTTAAGTCCTCACTAATAGGGTTGCACTGTTCTCATGGCTTTACTTTTACGGTATTATGTTTCTGTTGTTTTTACTGTGTTGTCTTTGTATTTTGCTTTTTATGTTTTTTTATGTTTTTATTGCTTTTATGGGGCTATTTTACAGTGTTTGTATGGTTTTTGCTATATTTGATTGTATAGCTCATTATTCAGTTGTTTTTAAATGTGCTCTAGAAATAATTTTGGACTGGACTGGATAAGGTATTTGGTGATATCACAAGGTCTGCCATGCAACAATTTCATTTTAATTAAATTCAGGGGTCTGTAATCGATGTGAGATATCGAGGGCCATTTTAGCACGATCAGTCACAGAGGGAACTGCTGCCCTGTTCTGCAAAGGTTTCTGTTCTTGATCCATTGATCCATATCAAATCTTAAAGATTAGATTAGATTTTGAAAACGTTAAAAGAAAATGAACAAGTGCAAACATTCATAACACAGCAAGAGCAACTAAGCAGAATAAAATATACAAAAACGGCACAAATCAAAATCAACCTACACATCCTGTCTCCTGTCCTTACTTTGCTAGTCCCCCTCTCCAATCAACCATCCCTTGTATTGATGATATTGACAGATTCATGGATCGTTACACCCCTGATGATTATGGATGTCTGTGTGTTTTCAGCTGAGCTGGGAGATTGTGACCCATTAGACCATACTCCGGACCTGGTAACAGAATTTCGCTTTGTCCCCAACCAGTCAGAGGACATGGAGCTGGCGATATACAACGCATGGAAGGAGTGCAGGTAAGCATTTCACCGTATCTAAACCACTGCACATCTGGCCAGTCAGTCGAACTGAACATCTGTGAGGAAGAATGCTTTAACAAAATATCCTAATATTTTTTTTAAATAAATGGATGTGCTTCATTCTGTTGTCTGTGTGGGCTTGTGCTGAGACAGTTACCACCAACACTTCATAAATAAGCTCTTTCATGCAAATATTTCTGTCTGTTTTGTTTCTCCTCCTCCCTTCTGTCCCTTCTCTCCCTCAGAGGTCAGACACCAGCACAAGCTGAAATTAACTACCTGAATAAAGCCAAGTGGCTAGAAATGTATGGAGTGGACATGCATATGGTCAAGGTAATTTACACACACTCTTTGTCACTAGCATATACTATATAACCTTAAACAAAAGGATTGTATGTAAGAATGTAAATAATGTGCGAGGATTATAGGGTTGTCTCTTTCACGTGCCTCTTAATTTCTTTCTATATCCACCACACAGGCAAGAGATGGTAATGAATACAGTCTGGGTTTGACGCCCACTGGAGTTCTGGTGTTTGAAGGAGAAACCAAGATCGGGCTCTTCTTCTGGTATGTTTGGTTATATCCTAATTTATTCAAATATTTACTTATATGCCTTTATAGAAATTTATATAGTTTTCATAATCTCTTTCTCTGTGTATGATGGATGTACTCTGTGTTGTTACTGTTTTAAAAAAAAACTATTGTAGGCCCAAGATCACTTGTCTGGATTTCAAGAAGAGCAAACTGACGCTTGTGGTCGTGGAGGATGATGAACAGGTGAGCACACACACGCACACACACATCCTCTGATACTTGTCATACAGTGGAATGTTAAAAATGCAGAACCTACATTCAATCTCCCACAGTAATCCCTCTTGATAGCAGTACATCACTGACCAAGTCTAAACACCAGGCACAGTTAAACAGATTCCAAAAGTGTCACATTTCATGGCAAATAAATTAAAAACTCAAATCACTTCTACTGCATGTCCATCTGTATGTCTGCTTTGCCTTCGTGAAAATATGACAAATTCTGTCTAAAAGCACAGCTGTTGATTGTGCTGTGGGCTGTTCACGTCATTCACAAACAGCATGAGCACGCGCGTCTGCGAAGTGCAAAATATTTGACACTTAATATAAAACTTTATCAAATGAACCGACCACATCACATCTGTGCTCTCACAAAAACAGGAAGAAATTTAATAAATAAGCCACTTTGCACTTTAAGATAGATTTCAACATTTTAAGATGTTGAATGTTGCATGTTTGAAAAGTTGAGTTTATTCCTTCTTATTTACATTAAAAAATGGAAGGTAGACAATTTGAGTAAGTGTGCCTCTTGTGTTGCAAGAGAAGACTAAAAACAATAAATAGAAACAGAAAAAAACAAAAATAGCATTATGTATTTGACCAAGTGTAAATGGTGAATATGAAAAATGCATTTCATCTGCAATGAAAATGTTTTGAGATGTTAAAAGAGAAAAAGAATATTTGTGAATTTTTGTGGCTGTATTCATTTGTTCAGTTTAGGGTGCACTGTTTTCAATGTTTTGAAGTAATCTAAAGTAATCTAGAAGTATTCAGATAAGACTACTGAGTAAATTACTTATTACAAACAATGCTATGTAATTTGTATTCTGTAACTGACTGCATTTCAAAATAATCTCACCCAAACCTGTATATCATCAACAGATTATAATGCTGCCAAGTCAAAATTATTACTCAGGTAGACCTTAGAAGGAATTTCTTTGAAATCACTTAAAAGAAATTATATGAAGAAAAAATTGTCCTCTTAAAACCTTGTCAAGCCTGAAAAGAGTCTGGTTCCAAATCAAAATGAAACAAGACTTAGTACTGTACTGCCCAGAGGCCAGTGTATATGAGAGTCTGTTTATGTCCATCCTGGAGGTCTGTGACTGAGGTTAATAAAGAAGCCCACCCCCTCTGGTATTTCTGGTATGCACCATTCTCCTACACACACACACACACACACACACACACACACCTCCCCTCCCAAGTCTGTCCTAAACAGTTATAACTGTACACTAGTCATGACACCACAGGAATTTACGGTTTATACCTTGATTTTCAATTCTTTATCAAGGTGCTTGTTTGTCACACACACACACACACACACACACACACACATAACAGGTGCATCAGAGATGAAACCAAAAGACAGAGGGGCTGCATGTGAATCTGTGTTTACATGCACACCTATTTTCCACTGTTATTCCAAATATTACAGTATCACACAGTTGATATTTGTCATGCAAACAGCATATTCTGTTTGGATATTCCAGATCAGGCCTTATTCTGAATGTAGCATTTTCCAGTTAAGACGTGTGGTACCCATGAGATCTGAAAAGCACCGAATTTAATATTCTCAAAATAAGGCCTTACAGAGGTCTTAAAATGAAGATCTTTGTCTTATTTTTTAATCCTTTCATAGGATTAAATAAATATCTTTATGTCATAAATAACTGTCAAATGTATACAGTGGTTTGGTGTAACCTGGATGTTAAAATAATACAGGGTCTGCTTTACACTCTCGACCGAGGAGTGTGTAGAGTGGAGTGTGTTGTAGCAGCAGGATCGAAAACAAGAGTGGGTTAATTCTATTCCAGGCAATATGAACCTAAGTATTATAATGAAATGTTTTAATGAATTCAAGCACTTGCTTTATAATTATTTTCTGGGCCTTCAAATCCATACTGATTTTTCAGACTTTTGCCTGTATGGCCTTGAAGATGGCATTAAATTACTAAGTGGTTCTAGAAAGGTCTTAAAAATATGTTGACTTTAACTTGGAGAATCCTGGTAATAACCTGAATATACTCATATTATTAAGATTTTAGGATTATTCTTTGCAGGTGTTTACAGCGCATTCAGAATATGCGTCTCGGTTGGGGTTTTTACTGCAGTTTTATGACACATGGCTTCTTGCCTGTTTATGATAAACTAACCAAACTAGCCAACAGTTTGCAAGGCTGGGGTAGAGATGCATGCACAAAAGTAAAGCCCACATTTCTTGTTGAAAGGAGAAATTATTAAGAAGAACTTGTATATCAGCAGGTTTGTGGATATGCTCAAGTGTCGCAACACTGACCTTTTTAAAGAAGGTGGTTTCAGTCTAACAAGTACACTACAGCTGAAAAACTTTGAAAAATTCAGTTTTGGCACTGTGTAACTTTTGACTGTTTGTAAATGGGAATATTAGTGGAATATTTATTTTCAGTAGCCATGTAAACCGCTTGGTAGGAATATTATCTTTTCTGAGTAAAAGAAAAAGAAAAACATTTTGTGAATGTTGTGTCAAAGAAAATTCAAAGAGCTGGTGGTTAATTGTAAGATCATTCTAAGAATGAACAGTTAATCTGTGCTGTGCTTTTGTGCTTCCCTCTATCTGTTAATCAAATATGTCTGTTGCCAATACTCTTAGGTTGTATTTTTTTGGAATATCCAACCCCCTAAAAGAGCGTACCCAGCTGGAACCAAGTTATGTGTTATAGTTCACCATGGTGGTCTGCTCCTACTTAAAATGAATTGCTTCAAGTGTCTGGTCTGTGCAAAATTGTGATTATACCTAAAGGAACACGAGGGATTTTGAAGAACTTTATATTCCAATGATGTAAAGGTTTGTGGGGTTTTATTCAGCTTTGGGTGAGATAGTCTGGGGTCCTGTTTGGCCAAGGTGTGCACCTGAAACCAAACAAAAAGAGGGAAACAAAGCAAAGAACTGCAAAGAATCTGACTGTGACACTGGAATGGCTCCAGTGCAAGTTTTGCAACCGACCGCGGTGCCAGGCAGTCTTTCATCTTGGCCGTAACGAGAAATCAGATTAATGAGACCGCATCTGCACACACTGTCGAGCAGCCATTCATTCTTCACATTTTAGCCTCCTTCCACAAGCAAGAACCAACACATGAGCTTTGTCTTGCTGAAAATATGTCGGCCAGGACTCAAGAACTTTCAAATGAAGCGTGGTGCAAACACTCATGGCTGCAGGCCCCGCTCTGACTGAAGAGATCCACTTTGTAAAGTGCATGTTGTTTGTCACTGTGCTGAGAACTTGTCCTCTGACTTTACATCTGTCCTCCACAGGGCAAAGAACAGGAACACACCTTCGTCTTCAGGATGGACCACCCCAAGGCCTGTAAGCACCTCTGGAAGTGTGCAGTGGAGCACCACGCTTTCTTCAGGCTGAGAGGGCCGGTACAGAAGAACTCTGCACGCTCCGGATTCATACGCATGGGCTCACGCTTCAGATACAGGTAACAGATGGATGCACTGGTAAATCAAAGGGTTAAAGATGCTTTTTGAAGAGGCACTTCTTCTTCCAGCCTGACTGGGTTGGTGTACAAGAGTTATTAAAAAAAAATCGGAGTCCATGAGCTGCAGAGCCCATGGCAACAGTAGAAGCATTTCACCAAGGTCAGTGCTGAAAAAGTGAGTGTTTTACAGCGCCATGAAAAAGTTTTCACTGCTACATAGATTTTTTTTTAATGTTTATTGGATGAAATTAGAACATTTTGCCAAACCAATAATACACAGAAAAAATGATCTTAAAATAAAAACAAATCTCTTCATTTTTTATCTAATTTAAGTACAAATAAAACACATATTATGAATGACTGTACAAGTACTCAGCCCCATTTAATTATAACACCTTAATCATCATTGATGGTGCCAACTGCTTTCCCAAGTTAGATGATGAAATTGAACTGAGAACAACTTAATGCAGGCAAATTGTGAAAAGCAATTTTAGTACATTTGTATCTGAAAGGTCCAGCTGCTGGTTGGTCCAGTCTCTTTCTGCTCGTCTGTATCAAAATATCTGGTGTGTTCAGCATGAGCACTTTGTCGCCCTGTTTTCCACACACGTCCTGGCTTTGCTTTGCCCGGTTTGACTCAGATCGTCAGCCCAGCACGGCAGTGATTTGCATCTCCATTACAATGGGGCCACCCACTTGGATGTGTGTCTTTTTTTAACTGTTGATGTGCTTGTATTGAGCAGCTGTCAACAGTAGATAAATACATGTCATTCCCTATATATTCTTCACAATAAAAATCAGCCATTATTTTCTTATTTAAAAGCTTTTATTATGAAGCAGTAAAATCAGGAAATGTTTTTATCAGCAGTAACTTAAGACGACTCCTGTCAGCTGAAAGCAAACATGAAACAGTGAAATAAAGCAGATAACTGAAAATACAAACCAGGACGCAGAAGAGAAACTAAACTTTATACCACAGATATTCAGTTAGAAGCTACAGAAGTCCAGGCGTGGGCAGAATAGTCAAAATCTTCTATAACAGTCTCTGAAGTTTTATATCATGATAATGGTATATAGCACTATACAGGAATTCTTCTGTAAATTCAGTTAAACATTATATCACCCACCTAAGAGAGGGTGATGGTGCCCTAAAATAATATCACAATCATTTTGTGATGATATTATTGCCAATATGACAAAATACTTATAAATATTTGTAGTTTCTAGTTAATAATAGCCTTGTGGGACCTTTGGCTGTATTTTGTTGCTTCTACTTGAAGTTGTGAGATTAGTTTGCCCTCTTTTGATGTTACAGTTTTCTTGCACTTCTTCCATATTGCTGTGGTTTATTGTACAGCTGATCTTTTGTAACCAGACCACCTCCACACTACTGAAGTCACTTCTCTTTTTAGAACTAACTCCTTCACTGTAATATATATATATATATTTTATCATGAAAGGATGTATTGTGAACGATACCATATGACACTCCCTTACGCCAAACCCTGAGAGAGACTATTAAACACGTTTTTCCTCTCTGATCTCCTGCTCAGACGTGAGTTGAGTCACACAACACACACTTGTTTAAGGGGGAGATGGAGGGTTGTGACGGGTTGGCTGCAGTCGTTGAGATGTCACTGTAACATGCTTGGAGGCGGGTCCGGCCCAACTCCGGAGATTGCCCGTCCCAGGCGTAACTCGGCACAGTTTGGGGCGTTATAACCGGTAATGGAAATGCAAATTAACGTGGCATGGTTTGACTCAGCTCGGCTAAAAGTGACAGTGGAAAAGCTCTGTGTGTCCAGTGTGTTGTGGGCTGCACATCCTGAGCACCAGTGACGTCTAGCTGGAAGAGAAATGCAGTTGAAATTGGTGTGGGGACTTGGGGGGGCGGGGGCAACTGCTGCTGAGTTAACTGCTACACATTGAGTGAGTCGTATGCTTGTTCCTGTACCGTGTGTTTGACCATTCCAACAGAGATAATCCTGGTTTGGTGCACAGTATCTTTCACTGTACTTACAAAAAAGAAAAAGAAAAACACGTGTGTACACACAGATACTTGTAGAGGAACATGACAGGCACTCAGTGTCCACATACCACAGTAGCCAGCTAGTTCCCTTCTGTGTGTGTTTAAACATTACCCAGTTGGATAAGCATTGGCAGTAATGTTGGTTTAACACAGAGGTTACAGGGTTTGTTGTTAATAGAAGGTTATCGCTTGGATGGATCCAGAGTTCAGCAGGGGTCATCACTGTGCCTTTTGTTTTTGGCAAGAGGAGATTCAGAAAGTAATATTTTGTATTTAATTGTTCAGCTTGTGTTCAGTCGAGGTTACCATTGCTTAGGCTCTGGGAACAAACAAAGGTCCTTGCAAGTGTAAAATAAATGTTTGTGTTTGTTTGTGTGACCAGTGGAAAGACAGAGTATCAGACAACCAAGGCCAATAAAGCAAGGCGATCAGCCTCATTTGAGAGAAGGCCCAGTCGACGTTACTCCAGAAGAACCATGCAGAACAGAGGTGAGGACGACAGTCACACAGTCACATACCTGCACAGCCTGTTAACATAACAATCAATATTAACACTTAAAACAAAATATAGAAATGCAAGCACACATATAGAGCTCAACAGTGACTGCACACTTAATATTTAGCTCCAGTTCCAGAAGTGAATTTCCCCTTCAACAAATCCTCACATAATCAGTTTTAAGCCTGGAAGCCAAGCCAGACAGAAAGAGATGAATCGTGACCATAAAACATTTGATTTGGAAGAAAAATGGCAAAAAGCAAAGGTACATAATTATTTTAAGAGTGAAACAACTACTAAAACCATTGCCAATGGTAGCAAAAACTTTAACTTTTGTCATTATTATAGTGTTTATACTGTTAATAACCATTTTGTAACATATATTGTAGTTTGTGTTGTGTCTGTTTAAATTATATTCACTGTGGCATAACATCACAGCTCCACCAATCAGAGACTTCACTGTTACACTGTGTATTACTTATCCATGGCACTGCAAATAAAACATGTTTTTCCCAAAACAAGGTTGATATCATACAGACTTGTGGTTAATCTACATTGAAGATGACAACATTAAGAACAATAATCTAAACACTATATTCAGAATATGAATGAGATTTTCACTTCCAGAACCTCACTGTTGAGCTCTATACACACAGTACAAATATAAATAGAAATATCTTACATGATGTAAATATGTTTACATCCCTGGTTTCTTTGAAGCATGTGTATTTGTTTATAGTTTAGAATCAGAACTGAACACTTACTGTCTGTTCTTTGTGTTTTTACAGGACCATTACATCCCCAGGAGTGAGTACACTGATACTTGTTATTGTGCCGCCGTCTGATTAAATGATTTTATCTGTCAGCTCATTGTTGCACAGCTTTAATTTTATGGTAATTTCATCCACATCGGTTGATCTGTGCAGAAAATGCGTCTCATTTTATTTGTTGATTGTCCTTGCACCGCTGTTGTGTAATCCTCATTATTTTCTAATCGTCTTATTTGTGATAAGTAAACAACACTTGGGAGGCTTCCACTGAAAATGGCTTAATTATGTATCATATACACTGTCTGTATGTATCTGCAGTTATCAAGTACTCTTGCTTAAAGTACTGTGACTCACACACACACATTCATAAGCCTTGACTGTAATCTTATTACAGAGGAAGCCTTTTGTTATCAGGATATGTGTGTGGGGGTGTCGGGGGGGCTAAAGACATGATGTCAGTGGCAGTTTTAAGCCGTCATGGGACTCAGTCGACTCAAAGCATTTTCATGACAAACATTCCTGTGACTTCACATCACGATAAACCTTTTTCACAGCAGCTATTTGTACACGAAATAACAGGTAAACACAGGTGTTACCAACGATACTAATAAAGTCAGGGTGCTGCTGTTGTGCTTGTTGGTTCACGGCCACACTAAATGGAATGGGACCTGAATTAGTATCATTAGTGACACCTGTGTTTACCCCACTATTCCATATTAATGTGCCTGCTGTGAAAAAGGTCCGTTGGTCAGACCTAAACTATTATTTTCACGATTAAATGCTGTGTTGAAATTATGTAGTAATGCCATTTTAGAAGAACAGTGGTGTTTTCAAGTTGGCTCTGTAAGGATATGGATATATAAAATAAAATAAACATAAAAAAGAGCATAGTCAAAAAAGTATTGACA
>JAJHUR010127789.1:0-13083 GCA_027495735.1 Lutjanus campechanus
TGAAGTAAAGTGTTGGTTGTTTTTACTTTTTTTTTTTTTTTTTGGTAAGTTTTCTTCACTGAAACCTACATTTAGTTTAGTTACAAGGTTGTTTAGCTCACTGAGATGAGAAATTTTTGGTTGCTAGGTACGTTTCTATGATGCCCTGGCGGTATTTTTCATGAGGTGGTCTTAAACATTTATCAGTAGATGTACACTTGGTTTGGTTTGAGTGATCAGATGTGTTCAAAGACCACATACTGGCACAATAAAACATGCCTACATTATCATGGTCAGTAAAAAAAAAAAATCACTTGGCAATAATTGAGATGAAGGATGTTCAAAAGGGACTTTAGAGTTTTGACATTCCTGCTGATTCATTCAACAAATTACAGCGAGAATAAATGTAGTTCTCCAAGGAGTATGGTTTGGTATTGGCAAGTATATGAAGCACTGCCTTTTCATCTAGCAGCGTAATGTATAACATTAAACCTTCACTATACATTCACAAACTGCATTTGTCTGTTGCAGAGCTTTGTGTCTGACGATCTCTACGAGTTCTACGTTTTTCATCTGTACTTGGAACAAATCCTGGAGGATGAGGATCACGTAGAGACCAGGCTCAGATTTCACAGGACTCTCTCCACTCCGCTGCTGCCGTGCCCAGTTCTCACTGAAAACCGAACCGTTCTTGAAGAGCACGTGTTCACCGTCTACCTCGGAGACGTCCCTGAAGACTTTGCACTCACTGCTGTTAATTTGAATGGACACGAATGCATACTGCCCTTCACAAATACGAGCAGCCACACCATCACAGAAGTTGTTCATGCCAACGACACTCATGGCTACACTCTGAAGGTGCCTTTTGATGACTATGTTGTCATGCAGCACGTAAGTGGACTGACATGAGTCTTGCTACACTTTGAACATTGCACAGTTTGCCTGAGCTCAGCCATGATTGTGTTTTGTCTCCTAGTTCTGTAAAAAAGATGCAGTTCTCAGGTATAAACTGGACATCAACTACACACTGACCCTTCCTCCTGAAAACGACACTCATTACCACCTGGCTTCTGTTGAGGCTTTGTTCACAAATGTCTGTAAGTATTAAAATTGAATTGTTACCATTTGTGTTGGCAGTGAACAGACCAACTCATTGTCTTGTACTTGTCAGCCCCTCCAGCCTTTGACGCAGTCTGTTCTGAGACTGGCATCAGCTTCAAACTGGACCACCGGCCTTTTGACTACCTGTGGGAGATCGGTATCGGCTCTGACCCGCTGACATCAGAGCTGGCGGCCCAGCACGGCTACATCATGAGCAATGACAGCCAGAGTCTGCTGCTCGACGTGCCGCTCTTCACTCACGGCTACGAGTACAAGGTGAGACGAGGAAAATGACTTGATGGAGGAATCAAAAGTTGCATTTAAAAATGGAGATGAATGAGGAGGCTGCTTTTGTTTTACAGGACTTTAATTTGAAGGGATTCTTTGGCACTTTCGAGATCCTTGTGCGGGATCGTGAGACATCAGAGGTCCAGAGCTCCACTGTCAAGACTTGTCCATTCACCACAACTGAACTCATTAGTAAGACTTTCTTTATACTGTGTGAATGATTTAAGACTCTCTGGTTTTACTGTCTAAATTGCATTAAGTATTGGATAGCTAGTACCTTAAAACTAACAGAATAAGATGAAAATTGTTTGGTCCTGGGTTGCAAACTACATTTTTAGCAATATCAGGGGATCCAACTCTGGTTATGTCAAACCCTACACTAAGAATCTTGGCCTTTTATTTGGCCCAATGTTAAATTTGATAAGCAAATATGTTGTCAGTTGTTTTAAGTAAGGTCAAGCATGTGTGTTTTGGAGATTTCAAGATGATAATCCATGCTTTTATTTGTTCTCTACTCAATTATTGCAACACGGAGTGAGACTATCAAACCTTCAGCTGATTTAAAATGCAGCCAGACGTCTGCTAATAACCTTAAACACAGTGCCATAATATTTTAACCTCGTGCTGGTTACCAGTGAAATTTGGAGTTGATTACAAGATTTTACTTGTCATTTTTAAAAGCTTTTCATAGAACACTGGATAGAAACCAGCAGCTTATCTGATGACCTCAGTTGTTTGAGGCGTCAAGGTGGCTGTGCTTTTCCTGTAACTGGGGCCTTAATTGTGCAACTGCTTTTCCACTAAATGTTTGCTCAGCCCTCTCCATCGGATGCCTTACATTCAGCTTAAAAACTCACTTGTTTTCTGTCTTTCAAATTCTTTTCATATGTCAATAGCTGTGATATAAATTGATCTGATTTTCACACGTTTCTGATAAAAGTTTAAAATGTTTTCTCTAGTGTGTTCGACTGACGGGAAGATGACTGTGGTGGCAGACTTGTCTCTGGCCATCATGAGAGGAGGAGTTCCTGCTAGAACCAACCTGGTAGACAAATACTGTGGACCTAAAGAGTCAGATGGCACAAAGGCTCTCTTCTCTTTTCCACTTAACAGCTGTGGATCCACTGTGAAGGTACTGCTCATTAATAATGTAAAACTATCTTTGACATAGACAACACAACAGACAACACAGAAGAAAAACAAGGTAGAGAACATGGTTGCAATGAAGTAACAGTTAGATTTCATTCATGCACCACATGTGAACAGGCTCATGAAACGTACACTTAAAACTTATTGTTTTTAGGTGGCATTTACATTTTATTGCTGACTCTGTCCACAGCATCACATTGCTTGGCTTTCATGTTGGTATTCCTCTCTGCTTCCACCATCTACTGCAGATAATAAATTGACTATGGATCAATACCTCACGTAATCCAAATGATCCTTTTAATGACTCACTGAAGATGACTATTCTGAATTTTGTCACCATCTGCACCTTTTTGCCTTCAGCTCAACAAAGAAAATGTGACTTATGAAAATGAGATTTTCTTCAGCAAGAAGTATCTCAACATGAAAAAGGAGGTTTCTCACAATGCTACTGAGAGGTGTGTATCAATTATTTGTCCCCGACTACAGCAGCTACCATCCTCTAATGCAGCATTTCTTGAAGTTGTCCGCTTGTCTTGCAGGGTGATAATCCAGTGTACGTATCCACTGGCTGGCCTCCATCGCCTCTTCTCGGTGTACAGGTTTGAGTCTGACACAGTTGGTGTGGGCAGCATCATTCACACCACACAGCTCACAGCAGGTACAGTAATTTGTTCACCTGCCTGATGTGACCAGTTCTCTCTTATAGGATTTTTATTGAGCATGTCTGCTCTTTTTGCTCCATAGGTCTGCAGAGGCCTGCCATCAGTCCCACTGCAGCACTTAAAATCATACCTGTAACCAGAAGACCAACTAGAAAACCACCCGTCTCATACCTGCCTGCAGCCCACCCACCCGCTCGCTACATTAAAGTTTCTAGGTTTCAGAATCTCTTGAGTAGCAGGAGAAAAGGTGAGAACTTGAACATTTAAAATTCATATTTAAGAGTAAAGGTCTCACTTTATTAACTTCTCTCCTCCTCCTCACAGGAACACAAGGATCCTCGCAAACTAAAGTAGACGCTGCCCAAATCTGAAGAAAGTGGAATTTTAAAAATGAATATTTGGAATTTAATAAAGCTGTTTCTTAAAAGTCTGTTTGTCTAGTGTATGGATGTGTCAAATACCTTCTACATGCAGGGAGTTTTTAAACACTTATGTGGTGATTTTAAATCATCAGTGGAAAAAGGGGTGTTGGATTTGGGTTGGGCAATTTTTTTTTTTTTTTCTTTTTAAAGATTTGTACGTATTGAAGGTAGTAAGGATAAACCTGTCATGACACCAATATGTCAACTAAAAGGTGAACCCTTGTAAAGAATTAAGACCTAAAACTGAAAATTACAAGTACCTGAAGTAAATAATAATAATATAATAATAATAATAATAATAATAAACTGAAAATTACAAGTACCTGAAGTACTTATTTTAGGTCCTTTTACTGCACTTGTCCTTGCTTTTATGCTACTTAATACTTCTACTCCACTACATTGGGAAATGCATAGCATATTTTTAATACTTAATATTTTCCTGATTATACTTGACACACATTTCAATGCAGGACTTTTACCTGTAATGGAGTATTTTCAATGTGGCATTTGTAAGGATCCAGATACTTTACTGCTGAATGTAGGACACGAGGAAGCCATTTGTACAGTTAACGGTTGTTATATAAAAAAAAACATGACTTGACAGTTTGTGATGTAGTTGGTTTAATATAATTAATACTTAAAAATGGTCTCAATACCTCAATATATGGACAATGCTCCATAATTTAAAGTCCTGTATTCAAAAGCATGTAGGTATCTGCAAAATGGATTTAAAGTATAGAATAAGTCCTCATTATGCAGGAAAATGGTCCCTTTCAATGTTTTATATCTGATATTTTGGGATAAAAATGACTGCTGCATTAATGTGTTGCATTTTACTGCTGTAGATGTTTAGGGCTGTGCTGATTTTTAATTCATCATATTCTACAAGATATTTCTAGCATCACTGTCCTGGGAGAAAAGTCAATATTTCATGAGGAAAAATTGTCCTGTTTTCAGTTTTATGACAGTGTGTGTTCCACCTAATACAAGTATTAAAGTATTAAAGATAATCTGAAAATAATTAGTAATTTAGGTTGTCAACAAAATGTAAAAAAAAATTGCAATATTTCCATCTAAGATGAAATATGTGCAATATATGTACAAATACCTCTAATTTCTACATAAGTGCAGTATTTGAGTAAATGTACATTCCGCTACAGTTTGTAAAAAAAAAAATCTACTCGTTTAAAACTTTATTGGTTCCGTAAACGCTGATCAGTCAAATGAACGGGGTCTCCTAAATCAACCAGCAGGGGGCGCTAGCTAGCTGATAATCCTTCAGTTTGTCAGAAAAATAAAATCGGACGGGAAGAGTATGAAGGATAGTCTATCTGTAATCTTATAAGACACTAGTAACTGAAATTGTACATTGATTCCACCACAGTTTGTAAAAGAAAAAAAAAATCTGCTCGTGCAAATAAAATTATTTGTTTCATCAACGCTGATCAGTCAAATAAACGGTGTCGGGGTCAACCAGCAGGGGGCGCTAGCTAGCTGCTAGCCGAATGTTTTTTTGTTTGTTTTTTTTTTACCCTGTTTTGACGCCTAGATATGATGTAACAAACTAGATGCCACTTTTAACTGTCTTCTAACAACAGTTCTGAACAGAGAAGTCGATCTTGAAGTACAATGAAGGTCAGTGTGTTGTGAGTTTTTTTTTATCACCGTCGCTCTGTCACCCAAAACCTACTCTGACGTTGTAGTTGTAAACAGAGCAGACCGTGCTCGTGGTGTTTGTTGACTTTTTAGCATCCATATCTCCATGTTTCTCCTCACACAGAGGTCCAGGCATCCAACCGTGCCTCCCATCTCCAACAGGACCCTGCACCACCCTTCCTTCATGCCTCTGTACTTGGCCACAGCCTTTGCACACCACCACCACACGGGCTGCAGCGACCAGCCAAGTGAGTCAGTTCTATCCACATCTGTCTCAGAGCTTCATCCAGATGTACAGCCAACCACCTCATGACACCTCATATCTTGTCTTCTCTGCAGTCCATCCCATCATCCCTGAAGAGTTTTTCTACTCTGATCCCACCATGAGCCGTGGACAGAGGATCCCCAACACAGTGAGCGAGCTGAAGGTGAGCATGCTGAGACTTCATAAACCCACATCTAAAAGCTGGTTGCCATGGATACCCTAATACAGTCATTCATACCCCAATGAACATGGGATTTAGTCCCTGGAAGACAAAAGAAACACACTTTGAAAACTTGTTATCATTTTCCCTCCCCCCAAAACGTAGTTAAGTTTTGGACGAGACATCAATTGACAAGACAACATTTAGATGAGTCCATCTCTTTTTGAAGCCCATGTCCAGCTAAATATGATTTAAGATTCAAATGTAGTTTGAGGCTAAAACTTTACCATTTTTCCTCCCCTGAAGCATTCGGTTTGGATGCACAACTGGAGTGGCAACAATTAGTTGATTAATCAATTAGTCAGTCACAAGGAAATTATTTGCCAGCTATTTCAATGACTGACTAATAACTTATTGTCATTTTTCAAGAAAAATGTCAAACATTTTCTGGTTCCAGCTTCTTAATATAAGGATTTACTGCTTTTCTTTCAATGTCTTGTCATTTATGGTGGTAAATGAAGAGTCTTTGGGTTTAGGACTGTTGCCTTGATAAAAGAGGCCATTTGAAGATGTCTTTTTGAGCTCTGCACAATTCTGATAATTTCACAGTCTTTTCAATCTCAATTTTATGGACTAAACAATCAATTGATTAATCATGAAAATAATCAGCAGATTAAGAGATAATTAAAATAAATCTTACCTGCAGGTCTCACTAGTACTGATCAGGTGATTGTGATGTTTTCTTTTGTTGGAAATGATTATTTATTACTAATGCAGATGAATGGGCAAATGAATGCAAATGTTAGGAATACTTGTACATGTCAGTTGAGTAAGCAGAGGACATTAAAATTGTGGGAAAGACTGAGATTGAAACCATGGCTGAACTGGCGCATTAAATTCAACCTAACTGACAACAAACTGTAATGAAATGTGTTATGAAACACAGTAGCATGCAGTGCTCAAAAGCGTCAATACATTCATCATTGTTGCATATGTGACACATAATTTCTAAGCTCAAACAACCCAGATTTTGAGTACAGTTTCTTCCCCAGTGTTGTCCTCTGTGCTCGTTGGGTGGTGGTGGAGGGCGGTGTGGTGGGTGAGAGCTTATGGAGGGGCTCAGACAGACGAGGATGTTTAATAAGATTGGCTCAGTCCTGTCAAACAGAGCTAAGACCCCGACCAGGGGGCTGGAAGGAAATTGAAACCAGGGGGAGGCAGTGTTTTTTTGTTTTTTTTTACAGTCAGTCATAACATCAGACATATACACTTTTATTGTACAGAAAACTACCCTGTGCAGAGCTGCAACCATTTGTCGATTAATCAACCAGCACATTGAAAGAAAATTAATTGCCAACAGTTGACTTAACAATTAACGAATTATACTTGTGAAAATAATCAGCAGATTAATCAATAGTGAAAATAAATGGATCCTGTGATGGTTGTATTTTGGGAATGTACTAATAATTGGACAATAGCACTGAAAAGGAAAGCACATAAAAGAGAGAAATTATGAAAAATGTTATTTTGGTATGAGTAAACATTGTAAATTCGAGTTATTTGAACTTGTAATATCATTATGTTGGCAATTTAGAAATTAAGGCAAAGCTGCAACTGTTACTCAATTAATTAACCATTTGTCAGCCACTAAATTGATCATTTGAATATTTTTTTTTAAAGAAATGAAGTAAAACTTATCAGATTCCAGCTTCTTAAAGGTGCTGTTTATAACATTCATCCACTAGAGGTCGCACTCCCCCTGCCCTCTTCCATTCCAGTGGTTTACAGGTTGATGTAGTTGTTGCCCAGGAACCAAACATCACACGTCTTACACAGAGATTATCAAAACATTCACTTTGGACCCACAAATATTTTCAAAATGATTAATTCACAATTTATTTATTTATTACTTCTACTCTGCACATTTCTAAAAACTCTTATATAAAAATATTATCAATAAAAATCTTTAAATGTTAATATTTTCTTTCTGATAGCAGACAAAACAAGACATTTGAGGACGTTTCTTGGGCTTTTGCACCGAATTTTTCACCATTTTCTGAAATGTTGTAGACTAAACAATTTATCGATTACTCAAGAAAATAATCAATAGGTTAATCGACAATGAAAATAACCATTAGTAAGTATTTTATATTATCTTGTTAGACTGACTCGACTGGCGCTGTCTCATTTGTGTATTTTATTTGACAGAAAAATACAAGCAGTGCTGTTGTGTGCAGTTTACTTATGATATACAGTGTGTTTGCTGTTTACTATTGTTGAAATAAGGAAGGAATGTTGTGGTGCCATTTGAAGAGACCAGTGTTTGAATTTGTTGTGTAACATGTCTATTAAAATGTCTCTCAACTAATTTCTTTCCATCAGGTCTTCGATTGCTTCCAGCTCGACACTCCACCACCGGTGATGTCCGCCTGCCCGGCCCCACCAGTCCGTCCAGACCCGTTCAGATCTGGACCACACCCCACCCGGGATCTGGGCAGCCTCACCTGTAAAACAAATACCCTCCAACCTCCAGGGCAGCCAAGCCGCGTCATCCTCCAGATGACCCAGGAGGAGGACCAGGCGGTCACCAACCTCCTGAAACTGCACCACCAAGAGCCTGAACAGAGTGATGAGATCCCGTTCCTGTGTCAACCTGAAGCTATGGATTCGACCTCAGCTGAGGGGGTTTACGAGCCCTTCTGTAGTGATGTGCAACATCCGACAGAGGCCAGCGTGCGAGGTCAGGTGCAGCAGGGAAGATGTTGGTCAGATGTGGAGCTTGAGGCAGCTGACACTCTCTTGAGTTGCTTTAGCCTGATGGAGGAGGACAAAATCTGGCTCCAAAAGCAAAATAAACCAGCAGTAACGCTTCCTGATCCAAAGCCACACCAGCATCAAGGATCTGAGTCTTTGCATCCTCCATCAGTAACTGACTGTAACCAAAACGACAGCAGCGTCAGCTGTATCAGGGAGTCTGGAGGACCAGGCAGGACAGGGTTCCTGATTGTGGAGGGAAGAAATGCTGATGACATTCACCTGACAGTTCATGACGAATACCTGGCTTCATCGTTACCCCCGAGGCTGCCTTCACTGTCCTCAGACTTGAACACAAACGGCAGATCGAGTGTCTCTGGAGATTTTTCAGTGTTGAAGGAACGCATGGTCTCAGACTCTGAGGGAGACGCTGTGCACGTCCTCCTGAGCCTCGGAGACATGGGAGCGATCGATATTGTGCAGTGATCGTCTTAAACCTGCGGGCCTTGTTGTCCCTGGGTGTGATTTTAAGACACTTTACTACCTCTTTCTCATTATGGAAACAACTAGTTGAGCGTTGTTTGCACTGGTTCCTCTGAAAGTTGTGAATTTTGATACAAGTGTTCCTCAAAACTGTAGAAGCTCATTTCCGCCATTGTAATAAAAAAGATTCTCCAGGTCACTATAATGAGAAACTTTCTCATTATTTTGAGAAAGTTTCTCATTAAAATGACTTAAAGGATTTTTTTTCATCACAATGGCAGAAATGTGCTTCCACACAAACTCCTTATTTTTCTGGGTTGAGAATTTATTTCCCACTTGAGAAGGAAATGAAAATAGTGTTTTCATGTCTATCTTTGACTTTGTACATTTGCCTCATTTTCTTATATCAGTGTTGAGTAAAAATGTTAAACAGTTGAGCCTTTGTTACTGAGAGACAAACACCTAGCTGATAGAAAAAACACACGTTTTTATTGCGCACTACTGTTTTGAAGGAGAGAACCCCCCCCCACTCATTATTTACAACATATTGTACATTTACAGCATATCCACAAAAAATATCCCGTCTGCAGGGGGAGCTACACAATGGCTAGTGACATAAGCTAACAAGCTAGAAGACAGCACAACCACTGAAACGTCATGATGGCAGTACAGCTCAGCCCACAGTTACATGCATTTTCAAAGCTCTTGTGCTTGATACGATCCCGACAGACATCTCTGTGTGTAGTTCTGTGTTTTTGACTTAATTCAAAGGCACTTCCTGATTAGATTTTTTTACAGGGTTGTCTTGTGGCAAGATAAATTCCTCTTTAAAAAGTTAACAAGATTCTTGTATAATAAAACATGTTGGAGCCTGTATTCTGGTCACCCTGGTGACATGCCACAGGTTGTTGTGCGTAGCAGGAATGAGAGTGGATTTAATCTGCATGTGATGACTGTGACACGAGAGGTGTTTACAGGAACGCCCAGCTCCTTTCTTCGCAGCAGGTCTGACATTTCTACAATCTGGTCGAGCAGTAGTTAGAATGATTGGCATTTCAAACCTGCAGTTTCACAGCAGTCCAGGAGGAGAGATGTCAGTGAAGCATCTACATGCTCACAAGAAGAGGTGGACTCTGGTGTTACTCAACGTAAACATGCATATTCACAGTTTCTTTCAGCGTCAGCAGTTAATGATCTGCCTCAAGCTCCCAGCTGCTTAAAGGCATAGTTTGGATTGTTTTGAGGTGGAGTTTTATGATGTGTTTGTGCAAAGTTCAGAGTATTACCTACAGTAGATGGTTGTCAGCACCCCCCAAATTTTTGAGAAGCAGCAGGGTGAGCAGCAAAACATATTTTAGCCACCTAAAATGATTTACGTGGGCCCTTTAAAAGTCTAAAAACCAATAATCAGATTTTTAGGCCTAAAAATGTTTTAAATGAGATCTTGACAGGTCTTAAAAATTGGCTTATGAAGTTAACTTTAGTCTGGGACCATTTTTTTGCCAGTATGGTTGTGAAATAGGCCCGAAATTGCTTTCAAAATTATCTTTAAAAAAATCTTTAAAAGTTTAAAATTTAACTTGTTGAAACCTGCAGAAACCCAGTAAAAAAAAAAGGCCTAAACACTCAAAGATTTTGAATATTTTCACTGTTTTACTTTGCCGTCACACGGTGGGAAACCACCGTTATGTAAGCCAAATATCGCTTTCTCTAAACCAACCAAACACCGTTTGCAAAAATAGTAAGTTTGCCTCGCAGAGCACAGGAGTTGCTACCATGATCACTTTGTATGTTTGTTATCGTGTGACTTTGGTTAATCCGAACTAACCCAATAAAAAAAGTCACACAATAACACAAACAAACTAACCAATCAAGGCAGCAGTAGACAAGCAACTTTTGTGTTCTGTGACGGCACATTCCTGATGGCAAGTCAGTTACAGAATTTTAAGGTCATTTATTTCTCTGTAACAGACCGTTATTATGGTTACAGTTCATTTCAAGTCAATAAAATCATTTCTAAATTAATATTTTGTCAAATTATTGATTTTTTTTAGTAAGCAGCAATGTAATAAGCAGAATAATGTAGAATAAGTGAGCCATTTTTGCAAAATGAACCCCTTCAGGGTGATCTGAAACCCTGACGTGAACCCCGTCTGGGCTTATTTTGCAATAATAACCTGCTGACTGTGCATTATCCCTTACATAGTGTACACTTAAACTGATATTGTTTTATTTAGGTGGCTAAAATATGTTTTGCTTAAACTTCCTACACCGCCACTCCTGCTACTTCTCCAACTGCCATCTCCTGTAGGTAACCCACTGACTATAGATAAGTACCTCATACAACCCCACTTTAAATATCCAAACTATCCCTTTAAGTGCACGTTCATGTCCTCCAGTAGAATAAATAAGGTGATCTCTTATTACGTCTCATGATCATCAGCCTTCTCCTTTTATCTTTATCATTTCCTGGTTGTTAGAAACTGACACTTAATCTTTGTACAAAGTTCTTTTCTGGAGAGTTTGTCTCCATTTATTGTCCTTTTAAAAATTATTAAATGTAAACATTCTTGATCCATCGATCCTAATTAGTGGTGTTGCCGGCCTTGCTGTTGGCGACCATGCCCGCAGCCTGCATGACTCTGTAGCGTTCTCTGAGGTTTCTCCGCCTCACGTGCTCGTTGGTGATCTCTATGACGTTTCCTATGGGGAACCAGCCCTTCTGACCGTCAGACAGGCGGATGCCTTCATAAAAGCCTGAGAGAGAGAGAGAGAGAGGGGAGAAGTGGGAGGAGAGGGGAGGAGGGAGGTGGGAGGAGAACAAACGAGGGGAGATTGGAGGTTTCCCTATCGTTCATGCAAGAAAAGTCAAAACAAATCAATAAACTGCTACAGTGGAGGGTTGAGGATGGAGGCAGTTATGAGGATCAGGGTGTATAAACAAGCAGAGTCAAAGGAAGGAGCATGTTAATGATACAGAGTCATGTCCCGGCAGTTTACTGTGTTCGCAGGAAACCTGTTTGACATTTGAACCTTTCTTAGTCTAAATTGACGGACACTCATCATGCCAAATGTAGACAAATCAGTTCAGATCAGTTTCAGCTGCAGAGCCTGTTTATTGAGCCTGTTGACACCTGGTATTAAGATGCTTTCTGGGTGATCTGATCACTCCGGCGCTGGGGACTCTTTTAGGTCTGATCGCTCTGACTACATTCAGGCGTGCGCTGGGCCAAACTCTTTCAACAGTGTGTACGCAAAAAAAGTCCTGAGCCACTGATCAACTGAGTTCCTGTGAGGGCGTCATTTAATTCACTGTATTACAAATTATGAATCTGGAAGATAAGCAGCCTGTTTGTAAACAGAATAGTAACTGCAACATTCCCAGGTTCCTTTTAAAATTGTTCAGTCAGAAGAAACTTATCAAACTTTGCAGCTACAGCAAATTGTTAATCCTTGACCCTTAAATGACTTTAAATTGTGTCTTTCCTTGTAAAAAAAAAAAATACTGTCGGTTGTGGCATTGCTGTACTGGTGGCAGCTCCTGTCTGCCAACATTTAGCAGCCATTTGAACACACTGATTTAACAGATTTCTCCATTTACACTAAAATTACAATAGAGGACAACATTTTATTGAAAATTAACATGTAGGGGTGTCAAAATTCTCCAAATCCATGATTCAATATGACTTTTGATTTCAGGGTCATGAATCGATTTGATTTTTTTAGTTTAATTGTGTTCTTGTTTTTGTTTTTTGGTTTTTGCACTAATGGCTGTTCTGTGGCTGGACTATCATGTCTTGATTTGTAAATATGAACAGATCATTGCTTTTATGCTCTAACAACTGTCATTTATATTTTCAAATTCGTTAAATTAAAAGTCTACATGGTATCTTGAAACATTTTTTTTTCTTCAGACATTCACTGATCACCACAGGCAGGTGGGGGTGGAGAGAAAAGAGGAATATTGGGAGAATTGCCGACCCCGACCTGGATTTCTAAATTGAGATTAAAAGCTCATTTTGATCGATTTTCACTTTAATATTAAAATTGTGAAACCCCTATCAAACAGAAACCAACATAGGCTACGTCTTTCTCACCCAGGAAGTCCCCAGACTTCCTTAGAAAATCTCGCAATTTTTCAGCAGATTCAGGAGATGTTGTACT
>JAJHUR010127789.1:13103-23609 GCA_027495735.1 Lutjanus campechanus
AGTTTCACAGCAGTCCAGGAGGAGAGATGTCAGTGAAGCATCTACATGCTCACAAGAAGAGGTGGACTCTGGTGTTACTCAACGTATACATGCATATTCACATTTTCTTTCAGCGTCAGCAGTTAATGATCTGCCTCAAGCTCCCAGCTGCTTAAAGGCATAGTTTGGATTGTTTTGAGGTGGAGTTTTATGATGTGTTTGTGCAAAGTTCAGAGTATTACCTACAGTAGATGGTTGTCAGCACCCCCCAAATTTTTGAGAAGCAGCAGGGTGAGCAGCAAAACATATTTTAGCCACCTCAAAATGATTTACGTGGGCCCTTTAAAAGTCTAAAAACCGATAATCAGATTTTTAGGCCTAAAAATGTTTTAAATGAGATCTTGACAGGTCTTAAAAATTGGCTTATGAAGTTAACTTTAGTCTGGGACCATTTTTTTGCCAGTATGGTTGTGAAATAGGCCCGAAATTGCTTTCAAAATTATCTTTAAAAAAATCTTTAAAAGTTTAAAATTTAACTTGTTGAAACCTGCAGAAACCCAGTAAAAAAAAAAGGCCTAAACACTCAAAGATTTTGAATATTTTCACTGTTTTACTTTGCCGTCACACGGTGGGAAACCACCGTTATGTAAGCCAAATATCGCTTTCTCTAAACCAACCAAACCCCGTTTGCAAAAACAGTAAGTTTACCTCGCAGAGCACAGGAGTTGCTACCATGATCACTTTGTTTGTTTGTTATTGTGTGACTTTGGTTAATCCGAACTAACCCAATAAAAAAAAGTCGCACAATAACACAAACAAACTAACCAATCAAGGCAGCAGTAGACAAGCAACTTTTGTCTTCTGTGACGGCACATTCTGTAGGAAAAGTCAGTCTGATGGCAAGTCAGTTACAGAATTTTAAGGTCATTTATTTCTCTGTAACAGACCGTTACTATGGTTACAGTTCATTTCAAGTCAATAAAATCATTTCTAAATTAATATTTTGTCAAATTAATGATTTTTTTTAGTAAGCAGCAATGTAATAAGCAGAATAATGTAGAATAAGTGAGCCATTTTTGCAAAATGAACCCCTTCAGGGTGATCTGAAACCCTGACGTGAACCCCGTCTGGGCTTATTTTGCAATAATAACCTGCTGACTGTGCATTATCCCTTACATAGTGTACACTTAAACTGATATTGTTTTATTTAGGTGGCTAAAATATGTTTTGCTTAAACTTCCTACACCGCCATTCCTGCTACTTCTCCAACTGCCATCTCTTGTAGGTAACCCACTGACTATAGATAAGTACCTCATACAACCCCACTTTAAATATCCAAACTATCCCTTTAAGTGCACATTCATGTCCTCCAGTAGAATAAATAAGGTGATCTCTTATTACGTCTCATGATCATCAGCCTTCTCCTTTTATCTTTCATTTCCTGGTTGTTAGAAACTGACACTCAACCTTTGTACAAAGTTCTTTTCTGGAGAGTTTGTCTCCATTTATTGTCCTTTTAAAAATTATTAAATGTAAACATTCTTGATCCATCGATCCTAATTAGTGGTGTTGCCGGCCTTGCTGTTGGCGACCATGCCCGCAGCCTGCATGACTCTGTAGCGTTCTCTGAGGTTTCTCCGCCTCACGTGCTCGTTGGTGATCTCTATGACGTTTCCTATGGGGAACCAGCCCTTCTGACCGTCAGACAGGCGGATGCCTTCATAAAAGCCTGAGAGAGAGAGAGAGGAGGAGCAGAGGGGAGGAGGGAGGTGGGAGGAAGGAGGAGAACAAACGAGGGGAGATTGGAGGTTTCCGTATCGTTCATGCAAGAAAAGTCAAAACAAATCAATAAACTGCTACAGTGGAGGGTTGAGGATGGAGGCAGTTATGAGGATCAGGGTGTATAAACAAGCAGAGTCAAAGGAAGAAGCATGTTAATGATACAGAGTCATGTCCCGGCAGTTTACTGTGTTCGCAGGAAACCTGTTTGACATTTGAACTTTTCTTAGTCTAAACTGACAGACACTCATCATGCCAAATGTAGACAAATGGAAGGAGGGTTTGGTAATTTGACATGAGCACAGATTGAAATCAGTTCAGATCAGTTTCAGCTGCAGAGCCTGTTTATTGAGCCTGTTGACACCTGGTATTAAGATGCTTTCTGGGTGATCTGATCACTCAGGCGCTGGGGACTCTTTTAGGTCTGATCGCTCAGACTACATTCAGGCGTGCGCTGGGCCAAACTCTTTCAACAGTGTGTATGCAAAAAAAGTCCTGTGCCACACTGAAGAGCCACTGATCAACTGAGTTCCTGTGAGGGTGTCATTTAATTCACTGTATTACAAATTATGAATCTGGAAGATAAGCAGCCTGTGTTTGTAAACAGAATAGTAACTGCAACATTCCCAGGCTCCTTTTAAAATTGTTCAGTCAGAAGAAACACTGATTTAACAGATTTCTCCATTTACACTAAAATTACGATAGAGGACAACATTTTATTGAAAATTAACATGTAGGGGTGTCAAAATTCTCCAAATCCACGATTCAATATGACTTTTGATTTCAGGGTCATGAATCGATTTGATTTTTTTGGTTTAATCGTGTTCTTGTTTTTGGTTTTTGGTTTTTGCACTAATGGCTGTTCTGTGGCTGGACTATCATGTCTTGATTTGTAAATATGAACAGATCATTGCTTTTATGCTCTAACAACTGTCATTTATATTTTCAAATTCGTTAAATTAAAAGTCTACATGGTATCTTGAAACTTTTTTTTTTCTTCAGACATTCACTGATCACCACAGGCAGGTGGGGGTGGAGAGAAAAGAGGAATATTGGGAGAATTGCCGACCCCGACCTGGATTTCTAAATTGAGATTAAAAGCTCATTTTGATCGATTTTCACTTTAATATTAAAATTGTGAAACCCCTATCAAACAGAAACCAACATAGGCTACGTCTTTCTCACCCAGGAAGTCCCCAGACTTCCTTAGAAAATCTCGCAATTTTTCAGCAGATTCAGGAGATGTTGTACTTCATGTTATTTCTCTCTTTGTGGAAAAAATTGTTCCAGCATATTGGCTCATCACGGGCTGCTGGTTAAAAACAGCAACACATTTAAAACTTGTTTGTTTGCCTACAGAGTGGGGAAGTCAAACAGCTACAATGAATTATTTTAATTTATTAATAAATTAAATACATAAAGTAGTTTTTTTCCTTGTAAAAACCTTGTGTTGCTGTGAAGAGCAGATAGGAGAGACGCTCTGTGGTGCACTGTAACGCCAGATGTGAACTGATGTACTTAGAGCTGTCCAGTTGTGATCAGATCACATGTTAGTACCAGGTCTAATGAGGCTCCAAGTCTCTGTGACAGCCGGATCAATAAAGAAACGACTCTTTAATCCGGGATTCCCCTCCACGTTCTTACCCTCGTTGGTTTTGCGGATGACGTTGATGATCTCAGTGGGCTCCAGGGTGAGCTCGTCTGCTTGCTGGGCGATGTACTGCTCCACACACTGCACCTGAGGACAATCTGACACACACACACACAGATGTAAGAAACTATGGATATGAAATGCACAGAAACATATACTGTAGGTCGGATCGCAGTCGTCCTCACCCCAGTCCTCATAGATCACTTCATCTTCATCTCTGTCTGGGTTGGTCGGGTTGGGGAACGCCGCCATCCACCTGTGCATGTCTGACCTGTTGACAGAAACGGTCTTGAAGTCTTCGTAACGTGTTTTGAAATGTTTTCCATGATTATTCAGATTGTTATGATAGATTTACTCCTCCGATTGGTCAGACAGTCAGACAGAGCTACTCACTGTGAGGGAGCTTTGAACAGCCTCTCCATCACGCGTCCCTGGTGGTTTTCCAGCAGCGTGAGGTTGAAGCAGTGCTCCAAGGGGGTGCTGCTGGTCCCGCCTTCAGGCTGCACCTGCACCAGAGAGCGATGGGCGTGGTCGAGTACCACAAAACGCTCCGCACTGATCAAGAAAGACAAGCAGAATTCGAGTTATATCCCCTTTGTTTTCTGTTTGTCTATGTTGCAACAATGACATATTTGAAACTTTTCCTTTCAATTCTCTTTTAACGTGACTTCCTGCCACATTTGAGGAAGTTTAGAGTCATTTCACCAGTGATGACACATTGTTAGAAAGCCATGATTGGCTTTGCGGTCAGCGGTCATGTTTCTCCTTGTAAAAGAGAAACAGCTTGTATGACAGCTTGTTAAATGATGCAGAGATAAAGTATCCCAAAGAACAGTGAGTCCACAGACCATTACTGCACCTCCATCATGATTATTCTTAACAGGGTTACTGATAAACCATAATGTATGATCGTGATTGTAAAATACAGCCTAGCCGAGACTAATACATAACCTCAGTTTATAGAATAATTTACATGGGACAGTAGCGTTATATCGTCTGTTTCCTGCAGGTTTACAAGTACTTAAGTGGCAGCTGTGTACTATCTGGCAGTTTAAGTGCACGTTTGAGTCAGCTCTGCCTCATAACTTATCGTATGTAGACGACTGTGCTGTGAGAAAACGTGGCACCACCTGACTTCTGCAGGAAATGACGGAAATGTATCAATGTCCCCAGTTAAAGACGTAGTCAGAGACATTCGTGTAAATTCATCTGGCCTGTGGTGCTTTTTATTCATCTAGATTGTTTTGGTGTGAGTTGCCAAAACAAACCATGTTGTGAGCAGTTTCATGTAGGAACTACTTTCTTTCTATGGAATAAAGAAAGCACAAAGAAGGCGGTTCCCATATGAAACTGCTTACAACAAGGTTTGTGGATTAGCTTGAGTAACCCGGTCATTATCTCTGGCAAGAAACGTTGCTGTTGAGTTTTTCAAATGAGTTTTTTTGGCGCTCTGAGCACCACAAGCTGAGTACCATTCAATTCCAATACACTGGAGAGAAGGCAGACTCTCTTCGGCTATTTCCAAAACCTGCCAACTCGCACCAAAATAATCCCGATCATGGGTCCTCAGAGTTACTGTAGGGAGGCTACTAAATTACTGATTTTTTGTTTTTGCTTTAAATATTTCTGAAAATACACATTAAAATGAATCCACAGCATTACACAACACTAACAAAAGGCTACTCACAAATCCTTGTTCAATCATGAGAGCTAGCTAACCTTATAAATCACTGTGCAGCACCTATCCTGAACAGCAAATTAGTTAACTACATATTATCAAAACATGTTAGCCAATTAGTTATTTAATTATTCTAAGTGCACAGACACTCTTGTGACCCACAATGGATCATTTTGTAACTTCACAAGTAAGAGTCTGACATATCCTCCACCTCAGAAACCACCAGTGAAAGTGCAGCGGGTGAGGCTACCACAGCTAACATTCACCATGCTTCAACTGTTGACTGACTTTATAGCTACAGTAAGTACAAAAGAGAGAAAAGACCCAAAAATATACAATACAATACATGTAGCAGGTGGTCCCTGCTCCATCCCCCGATTTTGACAATGACAATGTTCACCATCTTGTGTTAGCATGGTAAAGTCATTAGTGTTTGCAGGTATTTGGTGATAAAACATTTAAATTTTAACTTGATGATGGTGCCAAATGGGAGGTCAGGGGGATCACTAAAGTGATTACAACACATCCTGATGGGGGGCTTGGATGTGTGTAGCAAATTTCATGACAATCCATCCAAAATTTGTTGAGACATTTCACTCAAAACCACAAATCAAGTCAGAGGATGACCAGAGTCATTAGAATTAATCCTCTGGGCACCGTGAAGGTGTGTACAAAAGATCATGTCAGTCCATCTGATAGTGGTTGATATTTCAGTCTGGACCAATGTGGTGGACTTTTCTCATTTCTCAAAGCTGTCAGAGTTTCAGCCACTTACGGAAGATTACAGGACATTGATTTTTAAATTGATTTTTTTTTAACATCAACTCTGTCTCACCCTTTCTTTGCAGCGATGATGAGCAGATCATTGAAGAGGAAGAGGTAGACGGGGGTGAACTTCGCCCTCATGTTGAAAAGAGTTCCTCCTTTGGACATTTCCTGCAGCTCTCCCTTTTTCTCCAAATATCGTGTCTGGGAGATGATCGGGATGGCCTGGAGGAGACGCAGGCATTTAACTCTTTTTCAAAAATAAAAGTCCAAACAGATCAAGTCCAACTGTGCACACATGTATCGTGTGAGTTTACCTTAAGCTTGTCAAACTCCAGTGTTTGAGACACATAGATCAACTCCTCCATCTGTCTCATCTTTCCCACCTGTGTGTTACACTCGTCAATGATCTGTGTGATTATGAGAGTGGGAGAAAAGAGACAAGATCATGAAACTTCGGCTGTTGTTAAATAAAACTGTCACACTGACAAATACGCTCAAATGTCTCCCTGTTTGAGCAGACTCTGTCCAATTCAGCCTTTGTCCTCAGTGACACGTATGAGTCACTGTCACAGTGGAGCTCAATCAATAGGAAATCCTTCAGTCAAACAATGGCTGACGTCAAACTCCAGAGGCATGCGAATCCCTCGAGACTCAAATTATGTGGGTTTGTAGGCAAAGGGGAGGGTGAAGAGTGAGGGGAGTTTACCTTCGACACCGCAGCCAAAGCCTTGGAGGCCGTCTGTTCCTCTTTCGTCTTCTCCTTTGTTCTCTTCAGGATGTTCTGAAAACGACAAACAACAACTTTCTATTTCTGCCACAGACGGACAAACAGCATCAACCGGATACATTTTTTCCATTTAAACGCAAACAGGGTCACGAGGTTGAGGCGAGGTGTGTCTGTGTGTTTGCTTTTAGGTCAAAAAGGAGGGACAAATTTGAGTGATGGACATAACGCTGGAATGAGGACATTCCTCAAAGCAACACACCGTGATGAACTGCATCTATAAAAGTCTATTGACTTTCACTGGCTCGTATCAGCAGAGGAGAAGGGTCAGTTGTGCAGAGTGTACTGAGGTATTCTGCTCAGACACTTGAGCAACTTATCTAAAGGTTGCAAAGGCTAACTGCATTGTAGTTACGCTCCAGTAACACAGCTACGACGCTGACCTCCTGAGACTTTTTCCTCACAGAGGAAGAAAAACCAAAAGCAAACGGGCACATTACTACTTGGGAATCCCCCAGAGAACTATCCTGGGTCCCATCCTTTTCAGTTTGTGCATTAATGACCATCCAGACACCTGCCGTGATAGAGGTCGTCCATGTATCTGGCAAGTCCTGTGATGCTGTTGCAGAAAAGCTGATCAAAAACCAAGAAAAAGCATCAGCTTGGCTTGACGCCACCTTTTTGAGACTGAACACCAAGAAAACAAAGTCGGCCTGCTTTTCCATTTAATAGCTACCTGCAACAGAGTCACTGAATGTTATAATTAAAGGTATTTGGGGATAATTTTAGACTCTCAGTTAAATTTTAAAAGATGATGCAAAATTGACATTGAACTGCCCTGTTGTTTCTAAATTCAGTGATTGTTCTCACATCTGTCCTATTGTTTGACTACCTGGTCTCAGGCCAACAAGTCTGTAATTAAATCAGGTGTAGGTCTACAACTAACAAGTATTTTCATTGTTTCGTTGTGCTCTGTTGAGTACTTGCTTGATTGATCGACTAATTAATCCCGTCACAATCTTGTCAATTGCACAAACGTCTGTGTACTTCACATTGTTGTTTTTTGGCACTTTGTCCACCACAAACTGAGTGCCATTTAGTCCCTTTCTATTCAAGAGAAGGCAAACATCTGATATCAACTGATTATCTCCACAACTCTGCATCTCACACCAAAACAGTCTCAATGGATAAATAACAGAAACTACAGAGCAGATCCACCAGAGCTGCTTCAAGTGGATATTGTTAAGTAAAATTCTGTAAAACATATTTTCCTTTCACAGTTTTTACTGTGAAAGGATCAAAAGTCTTGGAACTCACTAACTGATCACTTGAAAACTGTTGCAAACTTCACCATTTTTAAGAAGACCACCAAATCCTTAATTCCTTAATTAATTCAGCAACAAGCATGTACTCAAGTAGCTTTAAAATATAATGTCTTTAAATGTGGGCTTTACTGTTTTTTGCTGTACTCAGTTTTTAATTACTTTAATGATATTTGTTTTGTTGTATTCAGTTAATCTTTTTATCTCACTGTTTCAATCTCATATTTTCATAAAAGCCCTTCTAGGGGCGGGGGTGTTGCTACAAACACTGATACTTGAATCAAATGGCTGTTTTGAGCTTGTCTATGTGTACTGTATCTGTGCCTATGAAATAAACCATAAATAAATACCTCTTATATAAAAAAGTAATGCCTCACAAAGGTCCAATTGGGAAAAAACATTGTCTTCTTAAATAAATCAGTAGTTTAGTAGTAGGTCAGTGTGCAGGAATGACTTCTTCTGCTCTGCAAATGTAAAAGTAGGCCAGTCTTCTATTTATATTTTTACATGAGGTGTGTGCAACCCTTTTACAAAGAAGTAAGTCATAATTTGTCTATATTTTCTTTAAATTCAACTACTGGTATACAGGAAATGACTCAAGCTTATTGGCAGTTTGGTTCTGAGAGTTAATATTATTATTTACTAGCATTTATTTTGCCAGTACCAGCTGGTGGGTGCTTAGTGACTTTATCGCTGTAGATGTTACCCTTTCCATTTTACACAAACCTGGTGGCAAAGTTGGAGTTTCACAGAGCTGTGCCAGCTCCAAAAACTGAAGACAAAATCTGACACAATCCCAAAATGAAAGCTCCCCGTCTTTTTATACCTGTGACTCACACCTGTACGCTGTGCGTGCCGTGTAGGTGTAGTCAGGAAAAAGATAACTTCCACAGCACATGTGCTCTGCTGACAGTTCACATATTGTAAGTGTTTAATGTACTGTAGCCAAAACATTGGGTGTGTGTATAATTATGACATTAATTATTTGACATTTTGGGAAGTAGACTTGTTTGTTAGTTAGATGAGAAGACTAACACCGCTCTCATGCCTCTATGTTTAGCATTACGCTAGAACTAGGCGGGCAGTTAGCATAGCTTAGCATAAGGACAGGAAGCAGGGAACAAAAGCTAGCTTTTGTCCGAAGTTCACTAATTAAGAAGTTGTATCTCTCTATACAAACTGAAATATACAAGTGACAAGTTTAACAAGGTTTTCGGAGATCTAACAAGTTTTAACTATTTATTGGCAGACTGTTCGGACACAGAGCCAGGTGAACTGTCTCCTCCTGCTTCCAGTCTTTGTTGGGGTCTGTACCAAAAAAACATGTTTTCTTACATTTGAAGGCCAGGACGTCTCTGCAGCACCACAGGACCTGATTATGATGCTATTTTGTCACATATTTTCCTTTATTAAAAAAATGCAGCTCCTAATATTTGGATACTGAACCTGGCCATTTTGCAATTTCGATACTAATTCGATTTATTGTTCAACCCTAAATCCCATGATGCCGCTCACCTCAATGAGCATTTTGATGCGTGTTATTCGCTGGAAGGGCAGCAGCAAGAAGGACATGAAAGGCAGCCGCTGGCACTGAGGCGACTCTTGGAGACGAGTGATGACTGCGGCAAACTGTGCGTTGTTCTTCCTGTAGACACACATACATGCACATGTGGGCACAAATAAACGGTGTGTAATGCAGCTGGAATGTTCACACTGATGTATTAAGTAGAAACAAGAAGGGAGAAAGGTGGTTTCAGAGGATAAAATTTCATTAAACGTGATCTTTTCTCTCATCTTTAGTGTTTAGTTTTCTTGACAAAGATGCGAGAGGAGATATTCAAATCTATTACACAGTCATCCTTGAGAAGTGTAGCTGTAGTGTACAGACTGCAGCTCCTTACATGAGCGAGGTGTAGGTCTTCTCTTGATAGATCTGATTGCGGACGTAGTCGATGTAGGCGGGAAAGTTGTGCTGGGCGTGGTAGTGGATTATGTCACAGATGTCAGAGAAAACCATCTCCTTGAAAATTCGGTCCTCCAGGTCTTTTAGGAACCTGTGGAGTTAGACAAAAATATTTCAGTAAAAACGAGGCAAAGACTTACTTACAAAGCTTTGACTGACTGCTGCCTGACCTCACTTCAGGAAACGACTCATTTCATTTTTCCTTTTCCTTCCAATCTATCGGTATCTTTGTCCTGAGCGCCAAAGTGACCTCGTGGCAGTTCAACCCATAAATCACCCTCCTATTTCCCTTTTCCTTTATCTCCCCTCGTCCTTCCATCTGCCGTTTCTCACCTCTCGCTGACCTCCCTAACCCTCAGGATGTTGGAGAAGAGTGTTTTCTTGTCTCGAATGATCATCGTCTCTTCCAATTCTCGGCTGTCCAGGAAGTGTTCAGTCAGAACTCGCAGGGATCGGAGGTACGAGGTCTCAGATGTCAAAACCTCAAACATACTCTGCCAGGGAGAAAACAAAAGTATTAACTGCAGCCATGAAATGATACTGATACACAAACATTAGCAAATAAGTCAGACACAGTTGTAGAAAATGGGAATGAAAACCAGGGTCTCTTTGAAAGTGCAGACTTCCTGAATAAAATATTTC
>JAJHUR010127793.1:0-77104 GCA_027495735.1 Lutjanus campechanus
ATGACTCAAAGTCCCTGAAACGTCTCTGGCAACGCAATTCGGGCAGTTTGTCCAAGTAGACTTACCGTCGCGCATGCCGCCGCACACGCACAAATGGGTAATTGATCCGGTAGTGGCATATATATATATATTCATAGATATGTATAGTAAAGGCTAGATATCTTAAGGCGGAGTCTCTAACGGCATCACCGGGTGGCCATCTTACCCCAGGCAAGCTCTGTGGCGGAATCTGAGGTGTGTGAATGAAGGTGAGTGATCTGCACAAACGTAAATACTCGTATCTTGCTCAAATCTTGACGGATTTACAAACGGTTTGGTTTCTTACAAACGTTATTAACATGGCTACCATTCTGGTATTTGACCGGAAGTGTAACATAATTATCCATAAGTGCAGTGTTACAACTACACCTCTGACATTTATAACAAACCAAACCGTTTGAAAATCGGTAGAAAATTGAGCAAGTTATGGTTATTTAAAAAGTATGCACCACTACAACACAATGTTATGGGTGAGCCAGCTGACTGTGGCAAGATGACCGCCAGTGCGGACGTGCGATTGCATTGGCCGGCAGCGCGGACGAGACATCTTGCCTTTATTATACATATATGTATATATTACCTTCTGTCTGTTTGCTCATGCAAAATGAAACGCGATTAATATAGATTAAAAATGAATGATATTTAATCGTGATTAATCGAAATTAATCCACAGTAACCCTGTGATTAATCTGATTAAAAATTTTAATCGTTTGACAGCACTATTATTTATATATAAAATATTTTTTTATACCTAACATTCTGTCTTTATCTGTCATTGTAGCAAATGTTGCCAGTTATAATTGTCAGACAACATAATATAAATATATAATTGGCTGTAAATAATCAACATATTACATGATAATCTGTAAATCTGCATATTGATCTCTTTAGGAATGACACTGCATCTTGTAAATTAATAAAATATTTATTTACATACATTTCAAGAGACTAAGTTTTGAAATGTATCAGTTTTTGTTCTGTCCTGACAGTGGAGGAACCCTGAGAGTAGAACCTGGTGACTTTTACCACATCATTACATCAGTGTAACTGCTTTGTATCATTGGGTGTGTATCCATTATTTCTGTCTTGTTGATGCATATTGTTGGTTAAACTTTTACACAAATAAAGCATTTTTAAAAAGTGGCCATGGTGTAGATGCCTTACATGAAGCATGAATTTAATTACTAACTTTTTTCATAAATGATCCGATCTGTACCAAACTACACATGTTGGATAACACTCCCACCCTGAACACATCTATATGACAATGGTCATAGCGCCACCGACTGGCAACAGGAAATGACATGTTTTAGACTTTGACATGCTCCTCCAAGCAGGTTGGCCATATCCAACTCAAATTTGGTCAGAAAGGACTTAAGACCATTGTAATGCTATACTGTGAAGATCTTGACACATCGTCAAATGGTTGCCAAGACGGCACCGCGAAGGTCAATGTTTCGCCAAAACACAGGAAGTTGCATTAACTTCCATTTACTTGGTCAGCTCTGCCTGAAACTTAACTTGTTAATCATTTTTTTCAGTGCAAGATGTGAGGACTATTTCAAGAATTTTATTTTCTAATAATGTTACAGTTCAAACTGTTTTCAGAAGTTTTACAAACATTTGATTGATAGTCAAAATAATCATCAGATTACTCCATAATGAAAGTAATTGTTAGTTTCAGTCCTATACAAAATTGTTCAAAATGAGCTCCACCTCGACCAACTACAACAGTAAAATCCTGCTTTTACATGAATACACATGTAATAATATTTTAATGATCTAACATATAACAGTCTAACAGTCACAGGGGATATTTTTCCACATTGATTACTTTTATTTTCAACACTTTAAGTACATTTTCTTGGTTATACTTGCATACTTTTTCTTAAGTAACATTTTCATGCAGTGGTTAATATCTGCATTTTCATGCAGCGTGATATTAGTAGCCTACTTTCACTTAAGTAAAGGTTATAAATATTTCCTTCACCATTGTCTTTAAATATTAATTTGCAGAATTATTTAGGTAGTTCATTTACATATTAATTTTTACTTGTGGACCCAAATAAAATCTCCTCTGACCTACCAGTGAGTCATTGGGAAAGACTGATTTAGACAGTAAAAATATAATATAATATTAAAGCTAGTACAAAGAACTTTCATTTTGAGCCAGTTTTGGAGGCACCTGTGGACAAAACTGATGTTTCCTCTGCCTTTACAAGATATAACATCAAAAATTAAATTATTTAAATAAAAATCTCCTTCTAATTTAAATTATATACATGACTTTTTCTTGTGATATGGTACTTTTTTACATTGTGATATTAGTAATTCTTTTGAGTAAAGGACGTGAATACTTCCTCTATTACTGTCCATTAATCACTCGACTGGGGACCAGCTGGGTCCTCTTCAAAGGGCCGCCTCTAGGTTCCCGGACCCTAGCTTTGGATACCCGGAAGTGGGTGGTGGAGTCACCGTCACCCAACTGGTCACACCACCGTCGACATACTGCCTGCTGGGATGAAGCTCGCAACCGGAGAATTACAGAGATTGTTACGAATCTGAGAGCCCTCACAACCTCGGCGATAACTCGTCGAAACGAGCCGCGGCCGACAGTCAGTTTCTGGGAGAAGGAGGAGAGAGGAGCGCTGCCAAAATGATGGAAGAAATAGACAGATTTCAAGTGCCGAGTGCCGTGCAGGAGGCGGAGATGCAGGCTGAGATGCAGCCGCTGGTAAGTCAGATAATCAATCAGTGTTTTGGTGTTGTTTAATAATTCAAAATGTCATCATTATTCCAGGATGTTTAGAGTATGAGGCCTGCCATTCATAATCTCATGCTCTGGGATCCCGACAAATCCATCACCTGCCATGCGTAATATTGGCTCATGTACCAATAGAACATTTTCACCAAGTTTTATCCACTACAGTGAAACGTTAGAATGACTGAGTGAGTAACATGTGAAAAGATAATTGTTTTTTTCATAGTAGATTGCCGTTTTTTGTTGTGTAATGCAAGCAGCGTCCACCGGTCTGCTGCGTAGTGAGCAGCAGCATCCGTCATGTCTGGCGAAAACAAGCATCCCATCCCAACACTGCTGCTTCTGCTGCTGCTACATCCTCAGCATCCATGCAGCAAGTTGCTCCGGCTTCTGTCGCCTTGACGTGATCAGTGAGCGGTCTTTAATGGCAGACAGGTGCCTGTGTGTACCCGTTAAACCGCTATCTTTGGATGATAAAAATAATCAGTGTGGATGATTTCGCGCTCCGTGGCCTGTAGCGGGGCCCTGGGTTACTGCAGCCTGCAGGGCGGCCTCTGCTGCCCACGGCCGGGGCCGCTAGAGAGCCAGACGAGAGCCACAGCAGTCTGACCTGCTGTCTCCAGGCGGCCTCACACCTCCATTCATCCCCCGTCTGCTCATGAGGCCAGTGATTGATGAGGTCCTCATTTGCCTTAGCCTTACCTTTGCCCTGTGGATAAAAGATGTCAATATTTAGGATTGTTTCCCAAACTGTGATCCAGGGACTTCCAGGAGCCCTCCAAATGGTCCCAGAGCAACCTGAAGGAATCGATAATCACTTTGAGCTCAATGCTTTGCATTCACTTAAAATCTGTTCACTTGAAACAGATATTTGGACTCACCATTTCCAAATACAGGCTACAAATGACAAAACATAGTTTGCCTTTAAATGTGTATGACAGGCCTTGACAATTACTTTTCTATAAGGGCCAGATTTGAAAAAAGTAAAGTGCCAAGGGGCTAGACATTTACATTTTCTATGTCTGACCTGTGAAGTTACAAATTTAAATCTGTAATACAATGCACCCTTTTCTCCTCTTTATTAGTTTTCTCTTCTAACCCTTTTTGAACCTGGGTCAACTTTCTCCTTTCCTGTTTTTGTGTTTAGATATGAGAAGCGCGAGGTTTGTCCATGTTGAAGAAAAAATGAAGATGGCTAAAAGATATGGCTGGAGGACCTGTAAAAGCGACATATAGGCTGTATACTGTATGAATAGGCTATATTCTCATCTTAAGTTAGCTAATGTTAGTAAAATACTTGGTTGCTACCTAGTTAATCTACATCATTATCAATCAGCAAGCTGGTTAACCAGCATTGGCTAACTTAAAATGTGACCCTGTATGTTGCTTTTACAGGAAAAGGAGTTGACCAAGGTGACCAAGAAGCATAGATATATAATAAGGAACTACATACAGTATGCAAAGATGGCGTCCATTCAGTCGAGAGAGTTGCTCACCTGGCGCATAAGCTGAAAAAGTTGTCTATCTTCCCGTACATATATGCATGTACGTATATATATTTTACAGATCCCCCAGCAACATCTTTTAACCATCTTGAAAACCCAGTTTTCTTTTCAACATAGATGAGCCTAGCACATGGCATATGTAAAGACAGGAAACAGGAAAGGAGAAAGCTGAGTGAGGTTCCAAAATGAAGTATGTTTATGTAGGTCTAAATATTTTACACTATCCGTCCAAAGTTTAATACAGTGGTGCTCATTAGGCAGTGAGAGATTCGTCCACACAGGTTTTTATCTATTTATGAACTGTTTTATTCACATTGTCTGGGTATAGTTATGGTCTATTGTGCATTACAAAAAGATATTAATTATTCATGAATGGCTCAGTAATGCACATTTCTGCTCATCTTTCTGTCCATGCCATCTTCTTTGTTTGTCTCCAGGACCCGGCCTCGTCCACGGCCTCAGAGGCAGACTCGGACACCAGAGAGGGAGAACCTGTCACCATCAACTACAAGCCCTCACCCCTGCAGATGAAAATAGGTGAGTAAGAGCTGCAGTATTTGTAGGCCAAGTGTCTGCCTGTGGGAATCAGCATATTTTATAATCTACTGTAAATTTCAAGTCCTGGAAAGCTTAACCTACTGTTATGAGCAGATATGGCTTTAACTACAGAGCAGACAGAGGGATTAGAGGAATCTGGATACAGACTGTGTAGCTGTGTATGAAGGCATTTCAAGAGTGAGGATCGATTTTCAAGGATCCTTTCAATCACAGGACAAATCATTGGCCTACTTGAGTCGCAGTAAAGATAACTCCAGGTCAAATGTTACTCCAATATAAGTGAAAGTTGTTTAGTCAAATTTTTACTCGAGTTTAAGTACTGGAGTACTTGCTTTTAAAAATACTACTGAGTCTAAAGCAACCTACTGAATGCACTGACTTGCTTTTAGAATCTGTGGAATAAAAAGCTTGAATACGATGACCTCGAATCTTTCACTTTCACTTAAAAAATCTTAAACATGGACTTCAGACATGGCCATAGAAGACATCTTCATCTGCTGAAGCCATCATTACCGCCACCAAAGTCAAATTGAGCTCTGCAAAAATGGCAGCAAACCCTTTGAGCTTGACTGACGGCGTATACGAATAGTTTACTGTGACTGTTTTTCTCTTCCATAATAATAGGAACCTTCATAGAAATATAGTGGAGTCAAAAGTACAATATATGTCTTTCAAATGTAAAAAGCACTTAAGTTTTTAACAAATTATGCTCAAGTAAATACAGATACTTTAGTATGGTACTCAATAAAATGTACTTTCTTACTCTCTATCCCTGGTTAAAAAAAAATCCATTTCAGGGCTGCAAGTGCAAATTATCTTCATTATTAATGAATGTGTCAGTTATGTAAGAAAAAAACAATCACAAGTTCCCAGAGCAAGGTGTTTTCAAGGTGATGCCTTAAATTATCATTTTCTCCTCAAGAACACTCCCATACCCATAAAAGTGGCAGTAGCAAAGGTTGGCATTTTTGCTTGAAAAGTAGCTTAAACAAAGAAGAATCTTCTCAGTCAACTAATCAGGTAATAGATTAATCTTTTTTTTTTGTTTGTTTGTTTGGCTTATGGGCAGCCATGGCTCAAGATATTAACCACTCTGGCCTGTTTTATATTTGGGACTTTGAGCCTCTTGTGTTTATGAAAAGCCACAATCTTTTAAGACTCATTTCAGCACCTTGGACAGAGTCCAGTGGTGCGCAGCAGTGCCTGTTTATTTTTTAACTCCTACTGTAATACATTCTTAGCCAAAATGAGTAAACTATTCAGTGACAGAAATGCATGATGAAGGTCCTCTTTTAAAAAGTTACTTCAGCATTCACGTGTGCAGTACAATGTCATCCACTTCACCCTACATCCACCCTGCATGTTGAAAATAAGACCACAATAATGGCAACAACTGTACTTCATATTATTCTTGCATGTAAACACTAATATAATCTCAGAATATTATTCATGCTTGTTAAACCAGTCACTTTGCCTTCGTGACCTTGAGATGGAAAGACTCTAATCTACATGTGGTGGCCTTATAAAACCAAATTTCTGGATTAAACATGTAATGCTATTAACTGGTGGCACAAAATAAATTAGTGCCACTAATGTATTACTGTATATTTTAGCTAATCACTGGTGCAAACTAGGCTAATAGCATTAGTTTAGTCATTTGTTATGTTATTGGTGACGAGGATCAAACATGAGGAAAAAGAGAGGTGAGGGCAGCTGACTCATGATCAAATGAGGAGTCTCTTGTTTCTGAATATACTGTCATGCTTTTAGGTTTTTCTTTTGTATTGCATTACATAAATAAAACAACCCGCCTGAGTTCCAACAGTAGTGATCATCACTTCCTGGTCAGCTGATTCATGAAGAAAGCTGATCCTCCCTGATGTCACATCTGTGCCTTAGCAGCCTATAGTTAGTCATTATGTTCAGAAAGAAAAGAAGTCTCAGTCCTCTCAAAGTGAAAATTGAAAGTGCAATTCTGTCCAATTCTCTGCCCGATTGTTGCACTTCCTCATGAGTGTGTGTTTCAGTTATGCTGATTTCTTCCTTTCAGATCTGGGCTTTTTTTCTTCAAGTAAATCTGACAACCTGAGGAGACTTCCTGATAGTATGGAGTGGTGTTTCAATCCACTGTTAGAAAATGACAACAGAAACCTTTACATCAGCGAATAATAGAAGTTCCCTGGTTTATTTAGGAGTCCTGTAAAAAGCAAATTGCAAGTTGTTTCAACCGCAAGACGGTCAAGGGGAGAGGGGAATAACACAGAACTGACTTTGCGCAATGCCTGATTCTGTCTGAATGTGGCCATGGAGAAATGTAACAAAGACTTACAAGTAGATGAGACTGACATGAGTTCAACCTTCATCGCTTTTTTGTGCAGTTTGTGTGTCATTTGGAGGTAACCTTGTGTGTCTCTTCCTGTGTGTGCGTTTGTTGTGCAGAGAAACAGAGAGAGCTGGCCAGGAAGGGCTCATTGAAGAACAGCAACACTGTAGGAAGTCCAGTAAACCAGCAACCCAAGAAGAACAACGTCATGGCCAGAACACGGTAAGAAGTCTACGCTGTGGTCTCAACTTAGTCTTCTTCTGTTAGTTACTGGAGTCTCTCTGATAGATTACAGTAATTAAAATACCTTTTGTTTAGTAATGAACTCAAATTAAGTACATACAGGCTGTTGTTGTAAAGTTTGTAATTATGACAATACAACTTAAAATCAACTTAAAATCAAGTTGTAATTTCATCGATTGTATTTACTTGCACCCGGGTGAGAACAGTTGCATGACAGATATTCAGCTATATACCTCCGGGCCCCCTAGATTGCTGCAGGAACCCTGGTATTTCTTAGGATTATTCTTCCTCCTCTAATACCCTAAAATTATCTAGGTCTCAGAAACTATAACAGCCACAGTTCCCAAACTCTGCAAATGGGTTGGAAATCTCACCCCTGAAAATGTGAGAAGGCACATGACAAAACATGTCCTAACTGGCTCACAGTGAGTCACCTCACCTGAGGATACAAACATCGTGAGTTCAACTCCCAGGGTGATCAAGTCCTCGCCTACTCTTCAAGCTTTTCAGACTCTCTTCTTCTCTAAAATCCTGCATTCTGCTCAGGCACCATATATTCAGGGCTCAACAATAAGGATTGCTGGCTTGCCCGTGGCAAGTGAACTTACTTCTCACTCACTGAGTTGGCCGACCAGGCCAGTGGTAAAAAAAAGAATTAAACAATTAAACTGTTTTGATTATGTATTAATCATTAAAGTAATTTTTCATGCAAAAATGGCAGAAAATTCCTATCAAACATGGAGATTTTCCAATTTTCTCTGTTTATTATGATATTCTTGGGGTTTTGGACTGACAAAACAAGACGTTTATAGACTTCACCTTGACTATGAGAAACCTGGGCAATCTTTTTGATATTTTGTAGACCAAATGATAGTGATCGATTTATCTGGAAGGTAATGGGCATTGCATTGGGCTTTAGTCTATGTTGTTATTTCATAACTGCTAATAAATAAGGCAATTTGTATAGGGGCAAGTAAAAATTGACTTTGGGCAAGTAGATGTTGGTTTGAATAAGTAATAAGTCGTATGAATAAAAATAAAGCCATTTTGGATGTTGGAGTGCTGAAGATGAATTAAACAGTCTCACAGCCTGAGGGAAGAAGCTATTTTGAGGTCTGGTGGTACTGCAGTGGATACTTCTGTATCTCTTGCCAGACTGCGCTTCCATCACTGATGGGTTCCACTGATGTTCTGGGCAGATTTAATCACCTGCTGCAGTCCTCCTGTTCTGGGCCGTGCACATCTATCGCAAGTTTGCGATGTTTCCAGTTAGGATGCTTTCTATTGCTCCTTTAGGCAACAAAACTGGCCAAGTGAGCTTAAATACCCACATTTGCTATTCCACCCCAGGTGCAGAGAGCATTGTTGGCTACTGACACCTGGGTGCTAACAGCATCTCCTTATTGTCCCTAACTGTGTGGCTTACCCCACAGTGTCCTGTATATAGATTTGATGGGTAAGATCAGCAACATGTTTTCAGGCGCTTGACCAAATGTATTTCATTCTCTTGTCAGTGTCTCGGTCTGTCAGTGAGGCTGGCAGGAGGAGAGTTTTATTGATTTAGGGTTTGTAAGATGTCTGAGTTAGAAATCAGACCTCTTTCATGCTTCTGTTGTTCAGCTGTGATTCTGCCTTCAGGCCCGCCTTCCTTTTCTTTCAGCATCTCTGCCAGTCTTCCTCTTACTCACTCTTCCTGTTTGTGAGTGTAACCTCCCTCCCCTACCACCTCTTCCTCCCCCCTTCCTGTCATACTCTGTTACACCCTTTTTCTGCTCCTCTGATCACTCCTCCTCTGCCCTCTTTCTCTTTTCCCTCCCCACAGGTTGGTAGTGCCCAATAAAGGCTATTCCTCTTTAGACCAGAGCCCAGATGAGAAGCCCCTGGTGGCCCTAGACACAGACAGGTAACGGCACATGCACACATTAATCCACTTCTCAATACATAAACACCATAAACAAACAAATAATAAGCTAACCTGTGCTTTTTTTGTTTGTTTGTTTGTTTCAGTGATGATGATTTCGACATGTCTAGATACTCATCGTCAGGATACTCCTCTGCTGAGGTGAGAAATGTGATAGAGCAAATTTCTGCCTCTTCATCTCATTCACACACTCTCTCGCCTCCTTTTCTCCATTTTCTACGACTGTCAAGAGGCCAAGAGTCGGGGGTTTTTATAAGCCGGGCTTGAAGCAAACCCATTTATATCCGCCCTGCTCATCCGTGTTAATTCTGTAGGCGTGTGCACTCGCTACAAGTGCATCATTACATTGCAGATGCACCTGCACACAAATGTGCTCTGAGACACAAAGCGGGAAACAAATGAATTTTCGTCTCCGGGTGTCTGCTCCTGAAAATCCTGTTTTCAATGCTGCTGCCAATATAAGTGCAAATCACAGACACACATCATATTTATTCCCCAGAGGAATCCTCGTCTCAACCCTCTGCATCCATTTTCTGTCTGGCAACGACAGGCTGGTGGATATATAATGAAAATATGCCATCATGTTGTCAGAAATAATTAGATAACATACAGTAAATATTGTAACTAAGTTCAGCTGTTGTACCTTCTTTGTTGGTACTATACCCTTAGAAATAAAAGTGCCAGACAGGGTTCTTCCTGAAGGGCTGAGGTTCTACCCTTAACCACTGGCTAGTGAAAGACCATTTTTGAAGGTTCCTTTTTAATCCACAGAACAGAGTCAAGAGTTGCTTGTACCGTAATATTAAAAGGTTCTCATTAGAGCTGGTTGTAGATAAAACCCTTGTAACATAAAAAGGGTTCTCATCCTCTGAAAGGGTGGAAAGGTTCTGGATAGAACCCCCAGGCAGGGTTCTGGATGAAACCATTCACAGATGGTTCTAGGTAACGTAATGTATCAAGGCTAAAGTAACACTTTGTTTTTACACTCTGTATCTCCTGAGATAAATTACCAAATTAGAGAATATCTTTATCATTTCCCCTTTTTAAAAATATTTGTGCCAACTTTGAGAAATAACAGCCATTAATTAGACACTTTATTTCATGTTTTGCATACAAAGTTTTAAAAAGGGGAACAACTTTGAATGAACCATCTTTGAATAAACAAAAAGTTATTAACTTAAACAAAAGACAACAAAATATCCTATTCCTGTTTTTGTGCCACTATCCTCCCTGTGGTTCCTTTACATTAACAATATCCTATCAGCAATGGAAGCTGAGCAAACAGGAAAAAGTTGCAAGCATTTTGACCAGTGACCATGCAAAAACATGTGTACACAGGTGAAATTATCAATAATACACGTTTCAGAGTGAAATAAAGAGTAAGCACTATTCCACACCTTTATATTATTGATTATCTGTAGAATATATGGCTCAAAACACAAGTATATCTGTGAGTGATTGTCCCCGTTGTATAACCCTGTATGTGCAATACATCCTCCCGGACACAGAAATGATTTAAACAAAATGGGCAATTGTGGTTGTTGTTTATGCAGAGTTCGTAGACTAGACATTTACCTTAAAAAGCTAAATGCTGGGATTTTGAATGAAGACATTGCTTCTGTTTTGCATGCAAACAAAGGTATTGTTTTGCTAGAAACAAATCACACCATGACAGTAGTCATCTTGTTCATGACAAAGCTCCAAGTGATGATCCTTATTGCCATCTGTGAAAGTGCCTTCACTCAGTTTGTCATGGTTACCACCTCATCTGAGTCACAAGCTGAAAAAACTTGACATTTGTAAGTTGTAGATTGTCTAACTCTGATTAAGTCAGAGGGGAAAAGATGTGTTAAACTGGATCATTTGACCCAGATAATCAGCATCATTGGTAACTCCTGTGTTTACCCTACGACTAAAGGTCTATTAGTGAGTTTTAGAGGTGCTGATAGGCAGAATGTGTTACCTTTGGAAATAGCCGCCAGCACAGTGAATGCAGTTGGCCCTCAGGCCTTTGCTCGGGGCCTGCAGTAATCTCCAGTGTCTGCCTCTGTTGTAGGTGATGTGCGTCTTCACTTGGTTACCTGTGTTTTTGTTCTCTAGGAACCTCCCCTTTGTCCCTGCTACTTGGGAAATTAGAAAGAGAGCAACCCGCAGCACCAAATGAAAATGCACTCCCTTCAAGAGAAACTTGTCCTAAAGAAATTAGGCATTTCCATATCTTTGAATCATGTCGCAGAATCAATGCACTGCAAAGCAGATCGCATGCCCCGGAGCAATGCAGCCACACACACTTACCTCTTCTGTATTCCCAACAAAGCCAAATACAGCCACAAACACTGAGTGGGAAATGATCGACTGGCTGAGGACTTTTGTAATCAATGTGTGCCTTAAATGAATCTGACTCTCAGTTGGAGGCCCCTGGGAATGGCTCAGGGATACTGAATTGATTCAGTGACTGTCGCATCAGGCAATGAAGCCCCACTTTAGTAATCGACAGATACTTCAATCTTAACATATCTTCCAGGTATCATTAGTTTCCCCCTGTTTCTAGTCTTTGTTCTAAGCTGACCAGTTGCTTTCTGTAGTTTCATATTTAGTGAGAGTCGTATCAACCTTCTCACCTAAATCTCTGCCAGAAAGCAAATAAGCAGATTTCCAAAAGTGTCAAACTGTTTCTTCAAATTGTCTCACAGTGTTTTTTGTTTTGTTTTGTTTTGTTTATTTTTAGCCATGTTAGCCGGTAGAGGTGCACAAAGACGTCATTATTTGTATCTATATCTGTTCAGTCAGCAAAATTATCTGTATCTGTATTTGGACAGAGGACCAGAAGTCGGGGTGGTTGGATACCGGAAGTCATGTTAAATTTTAAAATATTAATTTGCAATTGTAGTCCCTTCCCAGCAATAAAATATTTACAAAAGAAGTTTTTGATTCTGTTTTGCATTGGAAATAGAAACTCCACAATTACCCAGGTGTATAGAAATATCCCTCAGCTGAAGGTAATGATCTTAAAATCATTAAATCAGTGATTGATTAAGGTAGATGTAACGTTTTTGTTTTTTGTTTTTTAAATCTGCCGAGGTAGTCATGGAGCTGACTTTTTCTGAATTGTAATAATGAGAAACCTTTCGATACAAGAAATATTTGTTTCCACTGCATTATTTGTGCTTTTCTGAATAAGGTATTCAGATTTGGGTGCATCTCTACTAGCCAGCTGGTTATAACAGTTACAGGAACACATGATAGAGTTGATACCTGACTTGATTAAAAAGAAAATAGGCAACATTTTTGCCTTAACTTATTCAGGCTTTTCCTCAAACGTTACTCCCCCCTCCACCTTGACTCCCACCCCTGTAGTTACTTTTTTGTGCAAAGCAATAACATGATGTTATTAGCTCATGCCTGTTCCCAGATTCAATATAAAATTGACATTTTCTATTTACCTCTTGAGTGAACTCAGTTCTTTCTTCTCTCCTATTTCCAAAGTGGTGTTGATCATTTCTTCATTGAGCGAGGCTCTGAGGAAAACAGAAGGCAGTCTGGTGTTGCGTCAAAGTGTGCTCCCAGATAGTGTTACCTGAAGCGCTGCCCTCCATGGTCATAGGTCATAGTTAGGCATAGCAGAGTACCGATGGAGAACACCTGTTCTCATTGCCACATTGGCACAACAATAATACCACTTGGAAAAGCTAGGGGGCTGGAAAGTTGCCTGTTTGCACTTTAAACCTGACTGGTACTGCCAACTTTGAGGCCCAAACCTCACCAGACCATTTCAAGACTAAATAAGCTACACTCTTAAGCTCCTCCCACTGGGCATTGTGTATCTGCTTGCAGCATATGACAGACACGGAGGCAGATAATTAGCACTACTTTCTGAATAAATTACATTTGAAATAAGCAAATCTATACCTGAACCAAGCCTAATTCTTTATGCGAAAAAGCGAACAACTGGTAGCAAATGCTCTGTAGCAAACTGTGCTCCTCTAACCCATCACTCTCCTCTGTCTCTCCTCCCCTTCTCCAGCAAATCAATCAAGATCTGAACATCCAGCTACTGAAAGATGGTTACCGCTTAGACGAGATCCCGGATGACGAGGACCTGGATCTGATCCCGCCCAAATCAGTCAACCCTACCTGCATGTGCTGCCAGGCAACCTCCTCCACCACCTGTCAAATACAGTAACCCTGCCCCCCTCTGACCCTCTGCCCCTTCCCCCCCCCTTTCCACACAATATAACCCCCCCCAAATCTTCATCTGCTGTGAGTTTACTTCGCCGCCAGAGTGGCGACAGTGAAGCATTGGTAGAGTATTGTAATGACAGTTAAGTGCTATGATGATAATGACAATGAGAAATAATCAAATTAACATATAGAAAGTTTGGTTTTTAAATCTAGGAGAAGGAACACATATGAAGATGTCCAATATGTATTTAAAATATGAGTCAAAGTGGTGGTTTCCTCCTATGGTAGGACGTGCACTTGTTGTTTGAGAGACCTTCTCCTGGTGAACATGATGTAACATAACACACTGATGTTAGTAGACAGACAACAAAAAGGCCAATTGATGCTGTAAAGTGATTTCCATCTCCCTGAAGAATAAGAAACATTATCATAATTGCTGACAACTGTTCTGCTTACCTGAATTCTGGGTTGCATTTTTTGCATTTTTTCTAGTTTGTTTTTATTAGTTTTTATTTAAATGCTTACATATTTTTTTTAAACCTGAGGGATCTGTATGATTGTACGTGTTGACGTGGACACATTCAAGAAGGGTGGACTGCGGTCTTTAGAGGATATCTGGTACTGTATTCATCGTACTGTACAGGGTTGTTATGTAGCACAGGCCAGGTCGTTGCACTCATCCACACAACCTTCAACACTTATAGGGGAGGAATGTATGAACATGAATGGCTGAGGAACAAACTGCATGAAGAGCACTGGACTGAACATTTGAATGGGAAAATAATGAGTTTAGTAGCTTGTTGCACATTTGATTTTTGCCCCGTTTCTATTGTGCAATCACATGCTGCTGTTGTGGCTTGTATTGTTTTGAATTTGCACATTTTGTTTTGTTTTTTTAATTTTTTTTGGCCCATATCTGTGTACTCTTTCCTGCATAGCAGTGACAGTGTCTTATCTGAAATGAACTGTGTCAAAAGGGAAGATTACATATCATTGCACCGACCCTGTTAACACATGATGCTCACATGAGTCACGTTATCAAGGCCAAAGGGACGGTAGGGGGGGGGCCTTTAGATCGATTTTTCAGCACACACTGATGTGTCTCACACACCCCCCCCACACACACACTATATCTTTTCTCAGTGTCACAGAGCCTGGCGATCCTTCATTTTCGTTTCTGTTTTCACACCACTGATCACACAGGTTCAGACACTAGAGAGATTTTTTTTCTCGTGCATATGCATGCATACAGACACACAGTGCCAACATAAAGAGTGAGATGACAACAATTTGTCTCTTCTGCCTAATGGTTAGAAACCGTTTTGTAATTGCAACATCAAGGATCGTTGACTTGGAGCACTAATATCCTTCATTCGCGACTCTCTCCCTCTTCAATCAGTTGATTATTTGCAATTAGAGTATGCCTTAAGTACAGAGAAGTTTAAAAAATGTGTGTATTTATTGCCATCTTAATGGGGTTTATTTGAAGAGCATTTGCTGTCTATGAAGTTCTGCTTCTTTTTTACATTTAGACACGGGTGATAATTGTTTTTCTTTGGTTTTCCTTTTTTAAATGATTTTCTTGTATTGTAAACACTTCCATTACAGTATTTAACAATGTTATTGTTATGTGCGGTGTATGAAAACAATAAATAAACACAAAGCTAATGGAGCACTCCCTGTTCCACTGCTCTGTTTTTTGCAGATAAATCTGGTGGAGATTGTGCATAGGGTTTTGTGTGTGTGTGTGTGTGCACAGGGCAAAAAGGCTGTGGGGAACGCACATCCAAAACTGTTTTACAGGTGCTGGATCAAAAAAGCAAACTGAAGGCAAAAATCAGACAGAAAATTCACATACTATGCTGATAGCTCCCAGCAATTTTAATGTAGCAACATTTCGATCTAACCAAGGTCTTCGTCAGGCTGTTAGATCAAAACATTGCTACAATAACACTGCTGAGAGCTATCAGAGCTGTGTGTGGATCTCCCGTCTGATTTTTGCCTTCAGTTTAAAAGATAGCTATTGATGCCAACCACACCACGCCAGCTTGGTGGGAAGGGCGAGAAATAACACTACAAAGTTTGACTGAATTGTGGCGAGGGGGAGCTGCCGTGGCCATTTCAAAAGGGGTCCCTTGACCTCTCATGTCAAGGTATCTGGATGAAAATGGGTTCCATGGGTAACCAAGAGTCTCCCTCTTTACAGACATGCCCACTTTACAACATGCATGTTTTTTTTTGCATGTGATGTAAATCGAAGGTAGAGAAAAAACTGATTCTTAGAAGCATTGCTCTCTTGAAAGAATATTTCTCGCTACAAAAAGTCAATAATCAGGAATTTGAGACCCAGTTATTGACATCATGATCACCTGTAATAATTTTGTAAGACTGGGCTGTACGTTCCTTACAGTCAAACCAATTGCATGGTGAAACGTAACTGACATAAATGTGTGTTGTGTTTGTTTTAACTAGACTAGTTTTTGAGTTTCACACCGCATGCTATAATAAAAAAAAGTGGTCAAAAAAAATAAATCATTCAAATAAAAAAAATGGCGCACCAGATGCTTCAATAATCACTTTATAATCATGTTGAAGCCCTCTGAATCAGAATCCAATTGAGTAGTGATTGCCAAGAGATTTTCACCCCTACTGTAAATGTTAATGTTAGTAAAATGTTTAATAAAAATTAAAATTCTATTCTAAAAATGGTGTCTTTGAATAGTCCTGCATATTGGGGTCCCTAAACAGTAGTGGAATTGTGTATGACTGGGCTAATTGAATCCACAAGGGTCTCAGCTTTCCAAACGTATTCATGTGTGATGATGTTAGTCCCCATAGTAGGCAGGTAATTGTAGTGAGACCAGTTTTTGAAACATGATTGTGGTTAGTTGTTGGAATTCAGTTACTGAGGGTTGATCTAATCAGCTCTATGCCAAAACATTAACCTTCTGAATATCTGTTAATAGGCAACATAGAGCATAAATGATTCAGAATTCCATTTTTGTTAATTTCTATATCTGTTATATTTCAGTCAGGAATCCTTTAGTCAAAGAACTTTAGCTGTAATTGCAGTTTAATTTTGGTGGCATGGCTCTGTTCTGGGACCTCGCTTCCCTTCCATGTGCATACGTGGAAAGCCTAAGGCGGGGAGAGCAGCAGCAAAACCTGTACTGTTCTAAATCTGTGGTTTTCAAAGTCTGAGACTGTGGGCCTCCCCTCAGACAAGGCTCGGAAAAAGGCACCCGCAATTAGTTTACTTGCTTATTTTCGCTCAATTCCTGGATGTTTTTGGGATCGTGATTATTATTGATCCCAAAGACGCTCAACAACTGAGCCAAGAAAGCCTAATATTGATATTTACATAACTTCAGACTATACTAAATACTTAAAGAGGCCTGTCCTGAGGCATTTATTAGTTTCTGACTCTGAGAAAAACAATAAAATTCCCTAATACTCTCTCTTCAGTGTAATATTTTTTTACTTCCATTCACTGAGCCTCCCCTGAAACTGTTTGGAGCCCCTCTGGAGAGGCTCACCTCCCACTTTCAGAACCTCTGTCCCAAATAAATAAATAAGTTTTAAAAAAAGTTTAAATTGAGAAGTTCAGAGTTATTGTACAGTTTATTGTTCCCTTAATTAAGTTTATACAGTTAGGCAAAGCCAGGATGCTCGGTTATAATAACATTACACTATGCATTTTAAAGAAAACTGAGCCTATATTATACAAATACTTTTATTAAAAACTTTGCATAGGTAAGAAAACTTAAACTATACTATAATATATATATATTTTAAAAAAAACTTTATTCAAAACTTTGCAACTCTCAGCTGGTTGCATCTGGCAGTTGTGGCATTGCAGAGGATCTCTTCATAAATAAAGGCTAACATGACATGGTTGTGATGTGAGACAGAAATAATGAGAAAATGTTTAGAAAGAAAAATAATTTTAATGTTAAAACTTTTGAGCAGTAATTATTACACAGCTATGTATATTGCGATAACTTGGGGTCTGCGTTGACAGTCCCTGATTACAGTACAGTAGCATCAGAAGGGCATTAACCTGAAAGGCACCAACATCTAATCACAGTTGTCTGAATGCCGGAAAATAAAAACATCATTTCCCTTTACAAATGTTATGTAGTTTGTGTCCTACAACCTAACTTTACACTCCATCTGGACGTTTGAATGCATTACGTTGTCGAGTATAAAAAGAAAGTTAATGACATCAACAATGTTTCTGGCTCCTGTAGTGGACGAATAAGACCTCTCATCCCATTAGTAATATTATAAAAGATTACCAGACAATTAAAAAATACATTGTACCAAACAAATACATACAAACATGCTACATGATGTAATTCAGATTCAAAAAAAACAAACTAATCAACAGAGCGTGCTTCAAAATGCTATGACAGAGAATAAAAAAAGATTTTATGATGTCCTGTTGTGAGAACTGTTGTGCTTCCACATCACCACCAGGGGGTGTAGTAGTGGCTGAAATGACCATGTATCACATTATTCCCTGATAAGATGCAGTCCAGATACAGAGTAAACAAAAGTTAAGTTTCAATGTACAGCAACTGGCACTGTTGGCATAAGAAGAGACACCCGTTGATATTCAAAGTGTGACTGAATATCAACGTAAAGAATCTGACGATGTTCGTACAGGTAGTATTTCAAAGGTTGGAAATGTAGAAATTCCTCGCTCCTACAAAAAAACCTTCAAAGGCACAGACCTTCTTTTTTTTTTTTATTTACAGTTTAACCACTTTAAACTGAATGTGAGTCATTATTGTCTTAAAGGGATAGTTTGAGTTTTTTTTCTTGGAAGTGCGGTTGTATGAGGTCAGTATCTTCACTATGATAGGTGGTGGCTGGCATGGCCCCAGTCTTGAGAGGTACCAGGTGTACCGGTGTAGGAAGCTAAGCTGCTGTGGACAGGTGTGGATACCTAAAAAATATTAAAAATCATCTTACAAATAGTTTTCATCTCTTTGCTTTGCTGTCAGACAGCCTTTTCCAACAAGAAACCACAGTTACTTAAGCCAAATATTGCTCTCTCTCCAATCCAGCCAAACCCAAAAGGCAAAATCAGTAATTTTAGCTTGCAGAACACAGGAGCTGCTGGTCTACCGCTGCCTCCATCAGTTAGTTAGTTTGACTTATTGTGTAACTTCAGGGCTTTTAAAGGGTTAGTTTGGATTAACTGAAGTAACACAATAAAAAAACAGAGAGACAGCGATACTTGGCTTATATGACAGCATTTTTCCATTAGAAAAGGCCATCTGACAGCAAAATAAAGCCGTAAATCAATATCAGTTTAAGTGTGCCCTATATTTAGAATATTTTTCCCACTTTACCTTGCTCTCAGACAGTCGTCTCCAACCGGACACCACCGTTATATGAGCCAAACATGACTCCAGACTCCTTATGGGAAAAACAGTCATTTTACTTCACAAAACACAGGAGTTGCTTGTCTGCCGCTGCTTCAATCGTTTAGTTTGTTGTGTTACTAGGTGACTTTGGTGAATACAAACTAACCCTTTAAAACACTGAAGTCAGACAATAACAAAAACAAACCAACCGATCGAGGCAGTCTGGTGTTTTGAAACGTAAAATTACTGTTTTTGCCAACGGAGTGGAGGGTTTTGGAAAGAGCCATTTTTGGCTTGTATAACAGAGGTTTCCCGTGAGAAAAGATTGTCTAATGGCAAAGAAAGCAGTGAAAAAATTCTAAATATAGCATACACTTAAACTGATATTGACTTTTCTTTTACAGTGGGCCTTTTTAGGTGGCTAAAATACTCCTACTGCTTCTACAAACTGCCATCGACTGTGAGTAACAGACTGACTTTGGATAAGTACCTCATACAACACCACTTCAAAAACTTCAAACTATCCCTTTAACACCACAAAGTGAAAAAGTGTACAACTTTACCTTTTAAAGGTTTTACCCTGTCATGTTTTCCTGCACTATTGATACAATTCAAGCTTGAAAAAAACAACACAAATGTTGAAATATATTCTTCTGTGAGGTTTGTTTATGTGGTATGGTCTTTTCAAAGTATTCCAAAGTATTTTGGTGCAATTATTTGCAAGTTTATCATGATGTGACAACACAGGAAACACACTTCCTAGACTTACAAGCTCACAGTAAACCTGATTTACTAAGCCCATAGCAAAATGTATGAAATTAAATATCCAAGCTCTGCAATTCTCTGTATTATAGCTTTGTCTTATAACTCTCTAATAACATTTATCTACAGTATACTGAGTATATCATCCACCTGAAAAGTAGTCTGTTTAATCTATTTACATGATAATACTGCTATACTGTACATTCACTTTGTCCTGGACTGGAGAGTAACTGTACAAGTATGAGTGTGTGTGCAACAATAATATTTACTAAAGGACTATTCCCAAAACTTCTTCACTTTAACCCACTGGGAATATCTCAGTCATGATTTGTTTTTCTTGCTGTAGTCTTCACCTGCAAACGGCGCAAAGTGAACACATGAAGTAGTGTTTATGAGTACTACATACGTACATGAATGCCTCTTGTATTGCAGATTGTTCCAGGAAAAAAAATAATAAAACTCACACAACACAAAATAAAATAATTACAAATGGCAAAGCAACTAGAAGCTGACAAACCCTGAATAACCCTTAATAAATACCAGTCACCTCAGGGAACAGGACGGGGGGGAAGCTCTAGTTTGTTTACAGCGTGTCTGTCTGCTGTTACATGCGTAGAAAATGTTTAAATAGTGGTCTGGCTGGTTGAGGTGGCTGACGTGATAGGATTTGTGTGAAAGTACACACCACAAGGGACATGTGGGTGTGTCTATGTATTGTGTCTGCCTCTGTAACTACTGCATGTACCTTTATGTATATACAGGTATGTACAGTATACGGGTGTGTCTCACACCCCAGCGGGGCTTTGGTCTCCAGAGTCAGAGGAGGACACGGACACAGAGCAGCGGCGTCTCTTGGCGGCGCCGGAGCCCTGGAGCATGCTGGGATGGAAGCCTGCGTGTCGCCGGGCATGTTTAGTCAGGTGGTCGCTCCTCATGAAGCACTTGTCACACATCGGACAGTTGAAGCGCTTCTCGCCCGTGTGTGTGCGGTAGTGACGCGTCAGCTCGTCTGAGCGGGAGAACTTCTTGCCACAGTCGGGCCAGGTGCACTCGAAGGGCCGCTCACCTGAAGAAACACACACACACACACACACAGAAGGTTTATATTACTACGCTTTTAAAGACTTTGCTCTGCATTTATTTAAAACTACTACAGCTGAACTTTCATATTGTCTTGATTTTGGAGCCCCGTTTGGACAAAAACGGCAGTGTTTTCATCACCATAACCACAAAATATAACTTCAAAAATAAATTTATCTAAATAAAAATCTCCTCCTGCTTCTTTTTAACTGGCTATTGTACAACACACTGTAATTCTGCCTGGGAAATGTAAACAAAGGCTTTTCCAGTCTGCATCGATTTCAAGGAGAATCTGACCTGGTGACAGCCGATAGATGGTCAATCGTCTCACTGATGGTCTTGTTTGCTTATTTAGGTCATATAGAGGCGTCAGTAATGAACTGAAACTGTGCCATAACTAGTCAAAATGTCCTTGTAATGTGTTAAATAAGCTCCAGCCTTCATAATTACTGTGTCTGTGTTAATATAGGCTTTTCTTCTTCATTGTTTGGGAACACATAGACCTCACTACTGTGTGTGTGTAAAAAAAAATCCTAATTGCAAAATCAATCACTTGTGCAAAGTTGTCAAGCGTCTGGGTTTACTTTAGCTTTTCTCAGCTCAAGAAAAGTTTCACAAGCATGAAACCTCCATGAATCAAAAATTCATAATGAAAAGAGTCATCATTGACTATGTTTGCATATTGAAGTATCCTGTCCTGTCCTTAAAATGCTGAATTATGTTTTTTTCTAGGCTGGTGGGGATTTTTTCGCTGCAATACTGCAAGTGACCACTAGGGAAAATTGGAGGTGAGGCTGAGCAGCAATATCCTGTCTAAGTTTATATATTACATATATAACATGTAGATAAGCTGGCTAGATAACCAGCGTGTTCCCGGCAAAGTACAGGAAGGAGGAAAGGAGAAAGTTTACTGAGGTTCCACCTGGTATCAAGCATGCTCAACTGTAATTGGAGCGCAGAGGAAAAAGGGGCAGGACTTAGAAAAGGTAAATTAGACCCATGACAAGTCAATCTCCCTGTTAAGACTTCTTATGAACAAACTAATCCAGACACAAATAGACTTATTTGGGATTTGGGAGGGATAGTTCTGTGCAAAATGTACTTTTAACACCAACCACAGATAGTAAGCACATGAAAATCTACTGCATGGGAGACATCAGCCGGGTTCAGGGAGAAAAACTCCTCAACACCCGCGAGAAACGTCCCAGCCAGACATTACATTTAACCATGTTTTATAGTTAATGCAAAGTAATGCATTATTTACTGTGTTTTAATCATGACATCACCTCAAAAGGTGATACAAAACAATGCTAAGCATGTTTTTGTCAGACTGCAAGTAATTATATGCATATCACATGGGTGCAAGGCCGTCACATGACAAAAATGTCCACACAATCAACATGTGTTTTTCGAGCTGTTAAAAAGAGCCTTGGGTCTCCAGCACCCAAGCAGGACACCAGAATATACCTTTAATGGTGGACATCTACTCTAAAACTTTCATCCTAAGGTAATTCTAATTCACGTTTGATTTAAAACCATGATTGTAATCCTTAGGCCTTAAAAGAAGAGAGGGTGACAAAAATATAAAGAAAACAGATACAGAATGATCCTAGTGAGAGGGGGGGAGGGGGAAGTACAGAGTACAAGCCTGACGATGTGTTTTTGTTTTGTTTTGTTTTGCTGACCGTGACGAATCAAATTTTGGGAAATGTGAGAATCTTACACAAACATCAGTTTCTAGGAACAATAACAAAACACATTGATTTAGAAATGGTGAGTCATCATAAGAATAGAAAAAAGCTCTTGAGCTGCCCTCTCCTCCTCCTCCTCCTCCTCCTCCTACACGTGTTCCATTGAACCACATGTCTGTCCTTGTTTACAACCCGACGTGAGGGGTGTGGAGGATGATGACGTATGAGGAAGTAGAGGTGCAACAGCAGCAGCAGCAGCGGGGAGGGTTATCTCCGGACAAGAACATGTGGGGACAACAGTGTCGCAGTGACCTGCATGAGAATCAGGAGCCAAGATGTCGCCTTACAGTGCTCTGTTATAACACCTTATTGCAATATAGTCCATGCAAACACAGAAACACCTTTATCTCCTGTAAACTAATAATCATAAGGGTCATTAATCATCAGAGGAAGCTACTATTTGAATAACATCAGGTGACATGATGGACGTCTTATCACACCTGAACAATCAACCGTCCATCACAAATATGGGCGGTGGCACGCAGTGTTCCCAGCTCGCAGAGGGTGCGTGTCAACAGCACATTAAAATACACACACACACACACACACACACACGCCTCCCTGCCCCCTCCTCCTCCTCCTCTTCCTCCTCCCCCCAGTGAGCCAGCCTCTGGCCCGCTATGGGCCGGCCAGTCACACCCCCCAGCAGGGGCTAAAATTCATGGGACCACCTTTCCTATAATCTGTTATTCATTTGCAAGAACATGTGTTCTCTCACTTAACAGCCCTCATGTCACATTTACGCAAAACATGGACCAAAGGACTAGTCTTTAACATTAAATATTATCTTATTAATTATTATGTGGTTATTATGATTAAAGACAATTGATAAAACAATACAACGCAGTAATAATTACTTAAATACTAACCATAAATAATTAAAAAACATATTCTTAAATGTGATATCATAGCTATATAATAATATCATTATATGTGGCGTATAAATAGAAAGATGGATAGATACTAAAATGATCCTTCACAATCATTACTTTCGGCCCACAGGAAGTGCGTGGTGGCGAGTGCATCCGCAGAGACCCTGCCTTCTATCTGTTATTTCCTTATCTTCTCATTATTTTGCGTAAAACCCCCCAAAAAGTCGCTATTTGACGTCCTGGGAATAGTGCGCTTCTGAACAGCTGGGACAAATTCTACTTATTCTACCTTTAAAAACAACAACAACAAAAAAAGCAATAAAAGTCAGTCATTAAAGGTTAAGAAGACACTTCGGAGTTGTAGGAGTGATGTCAACATGCGTCTGAAATTAAATAATAAAAAGGATGATGGTAGAAGTGACGCATTAGGCTCCACTTACCGGTGTGGACCCTGAGGTGCGCTTTGAGGTGGGACGACTTGCCGTACATCTTCCCACAGCCCGTAAAAGGACAGCAGTGTCTCTTCTCGGGGGACTCGTGTCTCGCCGCCGCCACCGCCCTCTTGTTGTTCCGGGACTGTTTGGGTGTCACCGCCGTCGCCGAGCCCCGCAGGGTGCTGCTGCTGCTGTTGTCCCCGCCGGCGTTCAGCCGGCAACTCCCCCGCTGCTGCTGCTCCACCCGCTCCACCACCAGCTTCTCTTGCGAGCCGGCGTCGAGACATCTGCCGCCTCCCGCGCCGCTGAGGGCGGCGGGGTTGCATTTGTTCAAGTCCAATAAAATCATTGCAACCATCAGCAAAGTCCTGTTCTCCTGGGTCTCTTTCAACATGTCCTCTGGCCGACCCGGCGGTGGTCGGCTGGGGACACAGTCTGCAGGGACGTCAACCTCCGACATCAGGATGAAAAACAGAAATCTAGAGTGGCTCTAAAATCAAAAACAATCCTCCAAATTGGATACAATAAAGTAAAGAGAGCGCAGTCCTCCAGGAAACATGTGGTTAACCATCCACACGTGTCGTCTTCAATGTGACTATTCCGCAAAGGCTGCGTTTTCTCGTTCAGGTTGCAGGGTGGATAAATAAACACCCCCCACAGGAAAAGAAAAAAGATAGCAGTTTGAATCCCGGCTTCTTCCTCTCTTCTTACCCCTCTCAGATCCTCTATTCTTCTATCTGCCGGATCAATAAAACACAGCAGCCTTAACCGACCGATCTATTGTGTCTGTCTGCGTTTATTCCGCCTTTCTTTCTGTGCGCTCCCACACATGCGTCAACTTGTCCTATTTTACTGCGAGCAGCACATCTCTCTCAACTCCAAGAAACAATTTCGCGGAATCCCACCGTGTCATAAGAAAGCTGAGCTGTGATTGGCTCGGAGGAAACACGACTCGGTTTTTGGAATTGCCTATTCACAGGAGTGAGTGATGGGATAGTGGACCAATCGCAAGATTGATGATGCCTTCAGGTGCTTAAGGTGACTGGGAGATATAGGCATTGATTTTGAAGTCACAACTAACATGACTACGTACGTAGAAATGGAAGTCAGAAAAAATTATACAACGTGAATCTAAAATATAATAGAAGACTTAAAAACTCAACTTTGTGCATTTGATTATGAGCTGCAACATCATAAAAACACCCAAGACATGTACTATTATATTGTTATCTCTATTTCTATTTAGTTGTCTGGATTTGAAGTTAGTCTGTGTTCGACGGTAAAGTTTTATTGTTTTAGTGTCAAATCACAACATGAAAAGTTTGTTATAACAAGATTTTTTTCATGTTATAACCAGAATTGTTTAAACATTATTACAACATGCAAACTTATTATGTAATAAGAAGAAACTTTTTTTGTTCCAACAACAGACTATTTATATTGTTATAACATGAAAGGCGCCATTTTATAACATTTGTAATTTTATAACAAGAAGCGTTTGTTGTTCTAACAATATCTAAGTGAAACAACTGTGATATCTGTAATAATTGTTACAATAAAAGTTATCATGTTAAAATGTGAAACATTTTATGTCATAACAGTAAAGGTTATCACATTATAACATTTCCCAAACATTTCCCCTTATAACAAGACAAGTTGTACATTATAAGTTTGTATGTTGTAATACCATGAAAATATCTTGTCATAACAATAAACTTTTCAAGTCATACTGTGATAATGATCCAGAAATGTAATTAAGTACTTTTACTCAAGTATTGAGTACAAATTTGAGATGGGCTTCTTGTACTTTACTTGAATATTTAAATTTTCTGTCCATCTCTAATTCTATTAAACTACATTTCAGATGATTTTTTACATTACAACATTGTCTGACAGCTTTAATTACAATTTACTTTACAGATTCAGATTTAGAGAGCTTATAAAATATAAAAAATAATGTTATAAACTACCCAACAGTTTATACAAGTACTTCTGAAATGATTACTTGATCAATCAATCCACTGAAAAACGATTATCAAAATAGTTGCCAAAGTCATTTTTTCATGGAAAAAAACATTTCATGGTTCCAGTTTCGCAGATGTGAAGATTTGCTGCTTTCCCTTGAAATAATTTTAATAATTTTAAATAATTTTGAGGTTTGGATTGTTGATCATAGAGGATATTTTCCTGCACTGCGTACTTTTACCTTAAGTAGGCTACATTTCCTGATTATACTTAGACCTACATATCTTAAGAAACTATTTCAATGCAGTATTTTTTTTACAGTGTGGTATTAATACTTTTACAGAAGTAAAGAATCTGAGTACTTCCTGCGTCACTGGTTTCTTAACTACTTGAAGAATCTTATGTCACCAGAGCAATTTGACCGCTTCCTACCGAACAAAATTCATATTTCCGACAGTCTTTGAAGAGGCCCTCGACTGCGACATCCCAGCAGGGGTAGCACGCCCTTAGGCCCACACTGTTGCTTCATGTTAGAGAAACATGTTCATCGCAAAAGCCAATTTATTATAAACTTATACAAGTACATATGTTTTTACTGTCATATTTCTAAAGCAACTTACTGAGGGATGAATTAATGGATGTACAGTACATTTATTTTTAATCCAACACAGACACGTTCAGCCTGCTTTGCGCGAAATGGACACTGAGTGCGAGAAAAAAAAAGAGGAAACAATCGATTTTGGGCAGTTAAATAGGTCTACACGTGCAGGTCGTACACTCAGCGACCCGTGAAACCAGTTGTCACAGTTTACATTTTCCATGACGAGAAATTAGATGCATTGCAATCTCATACCACAAACCATAAACATGTTGTTAGTTCGTCTGTTGACGCTGCATTTCTATGTTTGCATGATTATTAATAAAGCCAGTAGTGTAGCTGTATGTCCCGCCTACAGCTGCAGAACTCTTTGCCCTGCTGTTATCAATCAGTGAAGGTCAAACCTGCAAGCAATTCACCTTTAGGGCAGAGCCATACAATAATGCAGCTGTTATTCACACCTGTCCATGTGCTTTCAGCAGTACAAGGTTATCTGTGGCCCATAAGTTTATCTTTCATATTATTCTAAGACAGAATCCTGTGGTAAAGGCTGACAATTAAGTGCACTCTGACAGAGTGCACTTAATTGTCTGACAGATTGCGCTTGTGTAACATCGTCATATTAGCAGCTGTGGTGGCTTCCAACCAGAGCTGGCAAGAGTGGGATGTGTGTTTTGTTTTCTTACATGCAAACCACCCCAGCCTCTGTGGCCCATAATTCTTTAGTTGCAGACAGGTCTCACTTTGTGTCCCAGTTTCACAACCAGGGTCTGATCTTAAATTAGCGCAGTCCTCAACTGTCCTCAAAGCCACACTTGAACTCCTCAGTGTGGATGCAGCCTCGCTTGACATCGTGCAGCAGGTAAGTTAAGTTGTCAGTGAAGATTGATGCTGCTTTTATTTCTTGAGAGAAAGAGGTGTGAGGTGTGTACATAAAATACATGTAAACTCATGCTGAATCCCTCTCTTCCATTTCCTTCAATGTTGAATACAATGTCAAGTAGTTTTAATGTAAAGTTTACAACAGCACATGTCAATGTATAGAAGGAAGTAGTTGTGTCTAAAATAACAATAAATGAAAAACTCTTTTACTTGCACTTTCTGCATGATATATAGAAATCCAGACCTGCATAGAATACTGTAGTATCTTCAAGAGGTGAGGACACATGATAAGTCACATGATTTGACTTGAATCAGAGTCGAGCCACAACTTTTATGACTTAAGACTTTGTGTTGGAGCTATTTCATTAATTTGTTTACTGTGAAAGATTTTGGGTTTTAGTTGTATTTTTTGTTGTCGTCACTAGGGGCACTAAGCATGAAAACAGGTAGCAGGCATATAGGTAGGTAGGTGGGTAAGGTCAGGGCATGTACCAGGAAGGGATACAGTTTTTTACCAGAGCAAGAGAGAGGCAGCATGTGAGAACAAGTATGTTTGCTGTTGACTTGGAAATAAACCCTGTTAAATGTGGATCTCGCCTGGACATTAGACCTCTTGATTGCCTGAGTACAGCCCAACTGACTGGTGCATCAGTGGTCTTTGTTGTAAGTTTGATTTTTTTTTTTAAAGAGACTTCGTTTGCAACAAATAGCCACTACAATTTGACTTGACAAATTCAAAAGAGACTTGCAATTTAATCTGAACTTTGACAGCAATGACTTGTGACTTCACTTGGACTCGAGCCTTTTGAAATGAAGATATTTGATACCCTGCACCAATCTTAAAGATTAAAATTCCCCAGATCTACTTTGTTGCAGGAGGAAACAACAAAGAACTAACGTTATGTTACTGAGCTCCCATGGGGGGAAAAAAAAGATTCCAAAGATAATTTTTTCTGCTGCAATTCAGTGGTGAATGAACTGCAGTGTGCAAAATTATGCAGAGACACAATAAACTCCGTTTGACATTTCAAGTTGCACAATGAGCGATAAGTCAAGGCTTTGTTGTTAAAATTGCATTACATTTGGTAAAGAGCGCATTATGACTTGTTTGGGACGACAAAAATCAAAGTTTAGGAGTTGGAACTTGATTTGAATGCAAAGACTTGAGACTCACTTGTGACATGCAAAACAATGACATGGTGTCACCTCTGATACCTGCTTCCTTATAGGAAGAAATCATTATGATATTTAATGACAACAGCCATAAGGCATTACAAGCATGAATGTAACTACAGATTACTGTATAATGTATCATAATTAAGGGCCGTCCACATCAAGAACCGTGACTATTCAAATGTGGTCTTAAAATCGTTCTGACTCAAGTGGACGGTGGAGTCCAGACAACTTGTGCCGACACAGCTGCTAATATGTGGATGGTACATGGAACGATTTTTACAGTCACGTTTCTTGTTGTGGACGGCCCTTAACTGACAATTATGCATGAAAGGTTATGAGGTTTTATTAGCATCATGGTAGTTAATGTAACCATAATTGGTGGATAGTGTGCTTATGTCTTTCCATGCCTTTATGACTGAAAAGTAACATGTTTACAGGTAGGATTTAAATATTTAAAGACAGGTGTTTGTTATGTGAATACTTTATATGAAGATCATGTCTATAATGCATTATGTGCATGTTCATAAGACATTATAATGCATTTATAAGGCCCAGGACTTTGATTCTCCTTTAAAATGCTGTTGTTACTTTGGCACATCATGTCCATCACTTTTAATACTTTACAAGCCTTGTTATAAGCTGTCATGCATGATTAGAATGCATTATAGACATGACCATCGCTGAAAGTGTTACCACGATGTTCATGAGTATGAATTCTATTTTAATGCAGTTCATCTGCAGTGACACATACTTTTTGTATTTTGTGATGTGTGCGCCATCTGAGCATAAAGTGTTTCTTAATCCTGCCACGCCAGTATTCATTTAATTATAGATGTTCTTTCAACACGGCTGCAGCTCTGTCTCCTCTGCGCCTCAACACTCGCAGTGCTACATTCTCTCTCAAGGTTTTACAGTGGAGTCTGGTGTCAGGATCAACAACCAGTATGATGACGTTCTGTCTGCGCCCTGTGATGTTTATCAGCAGAACCTGACTTTACTTAAAAGCAGACAGTGAGTTCCCATGAAACCACTGTGGTCACAAGAAGCAAATGTGAGCTTTTAAAGCCTTATGTGGACAATGCATCCATCCATATAAATAGATACTGTATCAACCCTTATGATGCAGTTGCATGTGTTATATATAATACATTATCATGAGTGTTAAGTGGGCCTGCTAATCTCATGTGATAGACAATACGTGCACATTTAAGAGCCTATAAATATATGTTGTGTATACACTCTGTGTGAGAGAGAGAGAGTATAATGCAGCCAGGCAGTGTAACAAGAGCCTCTGCTTAAAAAAAGTGCTTTCAGTGCAGTGGGTGGTTCATTCATGGGTGAAGTTCCTAGAAAATCCTATTCAGCTTGGAGGGAGCTGGATTGAGCAATGCTGAACCGTGTAGACACTATTTGGATACATGCTCTTCCCTGAGGCTGTTTATACAATATGAGAATACAGTGACTCAGACAAACTGATGAGAGCCATATGTAGGGGTGTTTGCCTGCTTTTCTGTAGCACATGATGACGCAAACAAAGTTAAAGGGATAGCTTGGATTATATGAATTTGGGGTTGTTTGAGGTAGTCAGTGTATTTACCTACAGTAGATGGTGGTCCGCATGCTGCAGTTTGGAGATGCGGAGTGGGGCACCAGCATGGAAGCTAAGCAGGTATTCTAGACACTTAGAAAAGGTTTACCTAAAAGAGTTAATACCAGTTTAAATGTACACTATATTTAGAATATTTTCAATGCTTTACCTTGCATAGGAGACCTTTTCTGACAGGAAATTGATACTATATAAGCTGTCAATCATTCTCTCCCCAAACCAACCAAACTCAATTGATGAAATCAGTCATTTTAGCTCGCAGAACACAGGAGTTTCTGGTCTACCACTTCCTCAATCGGTTAGTTTGTTGGTGTCATTGTGTGACTTTGGTGTTTTAAAGGATTTGGTTGGTCAGTTGGGGGCGGGGCACAAACTTTTTTTGGCTTCTAAAAGGGGGGCATGCCAGAAAAAGTTTGGGAACCACTGGCTTAGACTTAGACTTTAATGATTATATCATATATCTAAATCCCACATTTCTCATCCACGAGTAGCTGCACGCTTCTGTCTGCATGGTGGCACAGTTGGCAGGTGCAGTTCAGTAGAGAGAAAGTAGTTCCTACATGAAACTGCTCACAACAAGGTCTGTGGATTTTCCTGAGTAACTGGGCCATAATTTCTGACAACAGAAATTGCTGTTGAGTTTCTCAAATGTTGTTTTTTTCTGAGCTTTGAGCACCACTAACCAAGTGCAAGCTAGTTCCATTATATTTGAAAGAAGGCACACACATCCAAAACTCTGCAACTCACACAAAAACCTACTAGACAGATAAACAGTACTACAGGTAAGAGAGGGAATGACTGTTTTTGATACTGGAGTGATCTGTCCCTTTAAAATATGGAAATGTCACAATGTAGCAACATTTCACAACAGGCAGAGAAAAGAGCCGCGCCTCTCTTTCACTTGAAACTAAATCCTGTTTGCTCTGCAGTGACTCATTGCCTAAATGATCGCCTCATTTATACTGTGTGTCCAGTGCTCTCACGACATGAGACACTGAATGTACAGCAGGAGAAGATCCAGAATACCGCAGGAGGAACAAACACAAAGTCCCTTTTTTTTAAGCACAACAGCTGCTGCAAACACTGCAGGAACTTCTCGCCCTTTCCCCGGATCGTCGCATGCTGAAACTCCGCCTCCACTTTGCTCGATTCAGTGGCATAACCCCCAAGTTTCTAGGAAAAAAATTAGGGTGAAAAAAAAAAAGTTTCTTGGCCGCCCAGCAGCTCCTCCTTTAGCAGAGGCAGAGCTGTAAACATTTCCCTGGAAGGGGAGGTGCTTCTGCTCCCGCTGCTCTGCTGCTCCCCGCTTCCTCCTCACAGGAGTTCAAGAGTGCACGGCGCATGTGGGTCATGTAGTCGTGTTGACATGATGATGATGATGTGGTGATTGTGTCAAACATGAAGCCGTTTCACTGTGTGTGCGGGCGCGTGCGTGTGCTGCAACACAGGCAGGGAGGGGGCACGTGCGTAATCCCAGTACAGAATGTTCCCTTCCACGTGCGGAGTATGAGCTGACGCACCATGCTGACCCGCTGCGCTCCCTCCCTTATATGAGACACACACACACACACGCACACAAGGTTACTAGTTACTTGACACACACACTGTTGTAATATGATGCAGTGTTACAAAGTAAATGAGCTCAGTAGTTTAAATTAGCTCCAGCAGCTCAAACATGAAAATGCTGCAGAAATATAAATAAATCACTAATCCAGTAGTAGACTACATACACAGCTTTCTCTTTGTTATTTTTTAGTACATTTTGTTGATAATACTAATGTGCTTTGACGTCAATGCAATTTTGAAGGCAGGACTTGTACTTGAGTATTTATACTCAAAATGTGGAGACAAAGTGGACCAAACATGATACAGTGCCATTTTTAAGCTCAGTTTGTCATATTTTTTAAGTAGAATAATTAGTAACACTGTTAGTGTGCATAAGGCTGTCATTACACTGTCATGACCATGTCATGACACCTGCCATGAACATGCAGGAGTCTGTTTGAACTATTTGACAATTTGACATTAATCAAGCCAATAATATTTTTGTTGTGACAACTTGACATTATCAAGCTTTTTTGACACTGTGGCGTCATGAGACCATTATAAGTGCATCATGAATATTTTCCTGACCTTAAGTAAAGTGGTACATTTTGGACTTGTCATAAAGGTGTCATTCAGTTTTATTACTCTGTCAAATGCTCTTCTAACTTGTGCCGTGAATAACTTCCTCGACTTCAACTAAAGTGATCTTGTCATAAAGATGTAATTAATGTTTTATGACCAGTTTGACAACCGTACCGGTTTAGCTTACAGGGTTGTCTGATGGACAGACGATGGTTAGCTGGTTCATGTTTTAAAAACAAGTTTTAATGTTTTTTTGGATGCAGTTTGTTTTTAAAAAGTCCCAATGAGTAACATTTTGAATTAAACACATCGTTTGTACTGGAGGTGATGATGGAAGTAACTAAAGAGTGAACAATTATGCTTCCCTCTCATCTCTGTTGGGAAATGATCTGATCGGCACTTTTCCCTGCCATGTTAGTGTCGTTAGCATCTAGCTGAGCCTGGCTGTACGGGAGGTTCCAGCTGGACCGGGAATGAACACAGCGTCTGATTGATGTCAAGTCATAAAGACTCCTTTATGTTCAAGAAAGGTATTATGACATGATAATGACTTTGTAATAACATACCCCTTCAAATACAGTGTAACTGAATAATTGACGGCAACAGGCAGCAAAATAATAATTTCATTGACAGTATTACAGCGAAGCCTTTGAATCCTTGAACTGAATGTTTTTTGTGGCCATATGTAGCAGTGGTGATTGCATTATAATTTATGGGATATGGTGCCAAAGACTTCAGTGGCCCTGTCCAAATAAGAATGCCTTACTTTACAGTACAATCATATCAGCCAATTCAAACAACATTAGAAAGTGCTGACCTAAAAATGAATCAACACCTTTCCTGGCACAGTGTCAGGGTTTACAGGGCTGTTGCACTGATTGTATTATAATACAGGTGGCAGCTAAAGGCCCAGGTGTTGATGTAAACCAGGATGTAACTGAGTTTTTGCAAAGCAACGCACATGAATGCAGAAGTGGTGATTTTCAGTTTCTGCACTTTATTTGAATTTAGCAAACTGACACCCAGGTGTTTATTGGCTGTTAACACGCATGTTAAAAGCCGACACAGCTGAGAGCCGAGGACCTGAGCTGTACCACGAAGAAATGACGTGGGGATAAACCAAGGTTAACTAAAACTGAACTAAAAACTAAGACTAGGGGTGAAAAAACATGTTTGTTGACTGAAAAACTAGCTAGGACATATTTCATATTGTACACGGGTATTTTAAGAAAATCTAATGTGCAAAACTGGAATAATAAATACAGAAAAAATACAAAACAAGTATTACCACCCCTTGTAATCACTGTCATCTTACTTAATTTACGGATTTAATTTAATTTATTGTCTCTTTTTTGTCAAACAAAGTGAGGGTTCTTGGCATAGTAAAACTAAACATTTAAAAAAATAAAAATACTTACCTGAAATTAGCAAACCCACTGTGGAAACTGAGACAAATGAATTGAAAACAAAAATTAAAAACAAAATAAAAACTAATGAAAAATGAAAACCTACAATATCTGTGGTATAAACATTAATTTCCCAAAAAAATACAGTGTAAAGAGAGGCAGCTGTCTTAAAAAAACGTTATAAATTTCACAAGTTTCTCATTTAAACCACATCACGTGAAGAGTTTTTCTCTTGTGAGACCAATTCCAGACTTCGTTTGTGCCTCATGGCAGCAGGACAAGTTTTAAAAATGAGAGTCGACCAAGCAGCACCTGTCCCGCTCATCTCACCAGCAGCCGGGGGGGAGGCCGGGGGAGCCTAATGGGTGTGATGTGCCTCATTACTTGTTGGTTTACACGCCGTGTGCTTTTGATGTTTTATGACTTCTACAACGATTAGGTTAACGGCTCGTGGCCCCAGTTTGTAGCTCATATAAAGGAGGTAAAAGAAATGCAGATGTTCCTGATGTTTAGTCAAATATGCTTTTTCTCTATCGGAGAAACACTTTTATCATGACTTTAACCTGCTAAAACTGGCATGTTTATCACTTTATATACATTTCTCACATCTGTCATACAAATGATAAGCATCATTTTGTTTGTCACTGATTGGTTAAATGTCCTGGTGAAGTAAAAACAGGCGAGACACAGAGTACCAATCTATTGAAGTTTTTATTTAACAATGCATGCCAGACATGATCCTAGTCACATTGAAGAATACAGATTTGTATTTGCATCCAAATACTCACTACTTTGATTTCATATTATAATCTCTCTCTATCTTTCTTTCTTTCTTTCTCTCAGTCATCTTTACAGGTCGTCTCTGTACACTCTGAGTGGAAGAACTGCATGCATCTGAAGGACATTAAATAAAGTGTGACCAGCAGGGGGGGGTAAGTCCCTTTCAGTTGTTGAAGCACAACATCAGCAGTTTTATTGCAGAAAAAACATGTGCGTGAAACTCTTTATCTAACGAGTCACAGGTCGTCAGAGGAGGGAAGCAGATCTGTTGATTATCATCGTCATGATTCCACAAAACTGTAAGATACAGTGTAGGAAAATATTTAAAAAATACTGTACACTGAGATTCTGTCGGGTCGTGTTGTGTTGCCATGCCTCCCTGTTATTGGTGTCGCCTACACGTCCGGGTTTCACGCGCAGTTAATGTACACGCACATACACACACATGCACACCTCCACCTGTCAATACCTTCCACAACAGCCATGTCAACAAATCACAAAACCACTTATAGAATCATCTTCTCACGAGTTCAGAAGTGCCATAAACATGTATTTAAGGTTAAAGAAATTTGTAAAAGCATATTTTTAATTTTCTTTCACAGTAGTCAAATAGGAGGGCCTAAGCTTTCAGTCCATCTGTTTCCATACTTAGCAATGCTAACCTGAGTTGGGCTGTCCGACCTTTGCTTGGTTAACCTCGCCTGCCACAGCTGTGTAGACAACAGGTCAGTAGAGCACAACTCAGCTCGTCTCCATTTGTTTTGGGGAAAGTTTGATTTAGTTCAGCAGCTGTTAAGAGCTTACACTCCTGCGGGTGAACAATGTCAGTTAATCCGGTTTGAAGACATTCATTCATATTCTATTGCCATTTCTGAAGACATAAAGCACTAAATATATAGATTTCCCTACAATCCCCGAAGACTCATAAAGCACAGTGATCATATTAGAAGCCTTCTGCTGAAGGCCAACTTAAATCTCTCTATTTTCAACTTTCTTTCCACAATGATTACTATCTTGCATCACTGGGGTAACGTTGTCCCTGAGCACTGACTTGGGGTCAACCTTTCCTCACACTGAAACCCACACATTTGCTGAGGAAATTGTTAATCTGATCCTTCGTATGTATCGATGTGCTGCACCATCCCATTTGTCATCTAATAGGTATTTAAATATGTAACTCTCCAATCTGTCAACCTACATGATGATCCACACCGAGTATGTGTGCACAATCCAATTTATGTTGGTGTTGTAACTAACCCTGGTTAAATGCCTCCCCTTCGTGCTCTGTGCTCCAGTAACTGTTGAGACATAGTATCCAGCAGAACCTCGGTCAACTTTCTCCTTTCCTGTGTCCCGATGGTCAAAAGATGATGCTTGGTACAGGTAAAAGCAACATATTTACTGTATATAGTAACATATAAAGTTAGCTAATGTTTGCAAAATGCTAGCTAACTAGCTATTTAATCTACATCAACCGCTAGTTAGCTAGTTATGAAGCTTTTACAGGCCTGCTGCATCATCCTTTAACTATCTTCAAAATTTGGTTTTCCTTTCAACATGGACGAGGTTAGGATATTGTATATCTAAGTACAGGAAAGCTTCAACTGTTATTGAAGCACAGAGCAAAAAGGGACTTGGGAAGAGACAATTGCTGGGTTAAAGGTGCAATCCCCCAAGAATTTACAAATAAAGATGAGTTTACTGGTATATCATATTTCACAGACTTGTCTTATCATCTGCGAGCAAGAGGGCATTTAACAGTAAGAGATGGTCTATGAAACGCTGCACCATGGGAATTGTCGGATACAGTGTTTTTAAAGCTTGCTTGACCCATACTGAGGACTAAAAACTCTCTAAAAAAACAGTCCCCCAACTTTGTGGAGGTGCAGATTGATGTGATGCGAACAAGCGAACATCAGATTGTTTCAGTTTTTCCCAATGATGTCTTTACCTGCGCATCAGCAAACAGGCTAAGGCTTGTTTGAAAAAAAAACGCTTGTCAAAAGTTCTATTTTTTGTAAAGTTTCTCACACTAGTTTCACCTCCAACCTCCAATTTTGGTCAAAATTTAGGCTGATGTCCTTGGCTAGTCAGTAGTCAACGTGGACATTAAGAGACTAATTCATGAGACTGAGCACTGTTTTTATACGGATATTCTCAAAATTACGAGGTTTGGAAGGAAATCAGAGAACTGTTGCTATTAAACAATTAAACTGTCCTCCGAAACGAAGCTGACTTAAATTACATTAGTTGTGAATAAATAAATTTGACACTTAAAGGTGCAGTATGTAAGATTTATGGGGATTTATTGGCAGAAAGGGGGTGTGGCAATGTGTTTTCAATATGTAAGTTCACTGCCAGATGCCACTAAATCCGACACACTGGTCCTTTAACTTACTCATCTGCAGAGAGCGAAAACTCAAGCAGCGCTGCTGCGACATCACCTGTAGTATCTGGACAATTTTTCGCGCTCCATCCGCTAGATTGCTCGCTTGTGGTATGTTACAAAGGTGCTAGGGTTGTGGATTAGGGTTAGTAGCAACAGTTTGGGTTGTGACACAGAGATAAGTCAAATTATAAAGATTTAAGTTACTGCAAACATCACCAACTCTACGGTGATGTTATATCCTCGTCTGTTTGTCTCACTTTCATGTGCAAATAGATTCGCATCTTCAGCTATGAAACTATTATTCTCAGTTATATATCTTCATGTGTTTTGTTAGGTTCAAATAAATGCCCATACAAGCAATGATACAGTCTACTTATGACAACACTCCCCCACCCTGTACATCAGATGTGTTTAAAGAGAACAACAAAGGTCTATGAGTGTATGCAAAAGCCACGTGTTGAAAATAATCACAGATGTCTGGGCTCTATGATTAGGTAAAAAAAAAAAAAAAAGAAAAAAAAAGAGAAATTTCACAGATTTCTGAATCACTTCAGTCCCCACATACTCCATCCATGCCCAAAAGGCACCCTAAGTTTGGTTTACTGGCAACTGTTTGTTGCCATGTCAACTTTACATTAGAAAATTCTCATAAGCGTCTTGATAAAACATACAATAAAAACTACTTTAAATACTTTAAATATGATTGAAATGTACAGTATATCAGACAGTTCTATATTTAATAAATCATATAATACATCAGCATTTAGTGCATGTCGATGGTCATCTTTTATTAAATTTAAAAGCTTAATTAGAAAATACTTAAAATTCGACAAAAATATCACTGAGAAGATATAAATATTGATTTCATAATTCAAACAGGCATTTACTGTAATTATCAAGAATGAGCAAGAAAAATGTCAAATAGAATCAATCTCAAAATAAATGCAACATGATTTAACTGAATTGTAATAGTGAGGAAATATAAAACAAACATAAAAAAATCAGGAAGAATTCTAGTAATTTCACCTATTCTATCTTTACAAAGCTATGAGAGAAGGGCATCTTCCTCCACCCAGACGTTTTTCAGTAGAATAAAAAAAAAAGAGAGATTTAAAACACTGATCTGGCTTTCATTGTTTAATAATAATAATAACCCCATGTTTCCTCCTCCGTGTCACTTAAAATGCTTTTTATATCTCAGCTAGAATGCATATACTTGACAGCTTATTTCAAGCTTTTTTAAAAAATAAATTCATAGCTCTTTCTTTAGGAACTCCTCTCGACCTGTTTATGATTCATAATGGGCTTAGTCATCGGGCAACTGCTGTCTTTTTAAAGTCTCTTTTTTTTTTTTTGCAGTGGCTGGCTTTGAAAGCAATTTAAAAAATAAATAAATAAAAGAGAAAAGCAAATGAATGACAGTTATGGAATAGATGAAGGACGGATCCATTAGGTGTAGGTGGATGTAAAACCATTGCAACATAACGCCACTGCCAAAACCTGAAAGAGGAGGGCCGGGCTGCGAGAGAGCAACGATTTGTAGAGTGTAAGGATTTTTTGGTGTCAGGTGCAGGCAAAGAAGGTTCACGTTAGGTTCACTCAGCAAGCATTGCTTCTGAAGTAGGCTCAGAGCGCCCTCTTGTCCCCGTTTTTTGCAATTGCACTTGTTAAAGCTCTCAGGGATCAGGTCTGAACTAGAGTTTATGAGATTTTATGCGTGTGTGTGTGTGTGTGTGCAGACATGTAATATGCACGTGACTGTCAACATGCACTTGATTTAACTCTTCTATCCTTTCCTTCATTTTCCTGTTTCAGATTCATGTCTCCACGCAGTCCTGTCACCTGCAGGGTTGGGTAGTAACAGATTCACGTTTGAAAAAATGTGTAATTATAATGACACAGGCAGGGATTACTTGATTACATTTTTAATCAGAACTTTAACTATGACAATTTTAAAATAATCTAACTTTTTTCATGATATACGGGGTATCTTAGGCAAGCGTTCGACTTCGTGGCATGACAAAAAAGAAGCCTGTGCAAAAATGCATTTTATTTGCACTAAACATGTTTAGAGATGTTTAAAGAGAAAAAAAAAATATTTGTGGAACTCACACATTTTTTGGCTGTGTCCATTCTTTTACAACCCTGATTCTAAAAATGTTGGGATACTGTATAAAACGTAGATAAAAACAATGCAATTACGTTTCAACTTGTATTCAACTGTACATAGTACAAAGAAAACATATTTAATGTCTCTCAAACTGCTAAAATTTACTGTTTTTTTTTAAATGCCTGCAACACGTTTAAAAAAAAGTTGGGACAGGAGCAACAGAAGATTGGGAAAGTTGTGGAGTGCTCAAAAAAACACCTATTTGGAAACTTCCACAGGTAAACAAGTTAATTGGTAGTATAATTAGGTATTAAAGGGTCATCCTCAAAAGACTCATTGTTCACAAGCATGCATAGGGCGAGGCTCTCCACTTTGTGAAAAATTGCGTGGGCAGATAGTCCAGCTTAATAACAAGGTTTCTCAACACAAAACTGAAAGGATTTTAGGGATTTCATCATCTATAATCCATAATATTATTAAAAGATTCCGAGAAATGGGCAAGGCCGAAAAACAACATTCAACGCCTGTGACCTTTGACCTCTCAGGCAGCACTGCATTAAGACCCACATAGAGAAAGAGAAAGAGAAATCCATATATCAGCAACATCCAGAAACGCTGCAGACTTCTCTGGGCCGGAGCTCATCTGAGATGGACTGACGCAAAGTGCAAAACTGTGGCCTGATGAGTCCACATTTCAGATTGTTTTAGGAAATCATGGACATCACGTCCTCCCAGGTTAAAGAGGAAAAGGACCATCCAGGTTGTTACCAGCGCTAACTTCAAAAGCCGGCATCTGTAATGGTGTGGGGGTGTGTTAGTGCCCATTGCATCATGTGCAACTGTCACATCTGTCAAGGTCCCATTAATGCTGAAAGGTACCCGCAGGTTTATGCTGCCATCCACATGACGTCTTTTTCAGATATGTCCCCGCTTCTTTCAGCAAGACAATGCCAAGACACATTCTGCAGGTGTTACAACAGTGTGGCTTTGTAGTAAAACAGTTCAGGTACTAGACTGACAAAACATATCCCGGACTGTTGAGCACCTGAAGTCGTATATCAAGGAAGAATGGGAATTAATTTTACTGTCAAAACTTCTACAAATAGTGTCCTCAATTTCTAAATGATTAGAGTTTTGGTAAAAGAAAAAGTGATATAACACCGTGATAAACATCACCCTGTCCCAAATTTTATTGGAACGTGTTGCAGGCATCAAATCCAGAATGAGTGTATATTAAAAATAAAGTCTATCAGTCTGGACATTAAATATCTTGTTTTTGTACTGTTTCTTTTTTTTGGGAAATCATTGCATTCTGATATTATTTTCACACATTTACACAGCGTCCCAACTCTTTTGGATTTGGGGTTGTAGTATAAGGTGCAATATTTTCAATGTTTGATTTTAAAGGAATCCAAAAGTATTCAGATTAGATTAGATTTTTGCAATCATGTATTATGTTATAAAATATTGCCACTATTCAGTAACTGGCTATATTTCAGTAATCTGACCCAACCCTGGTCACATGCTAATCTCAGTCTTCATGTCACATTTTCTTTCGCACTTTTTTCCTGACAACTTTTGGCTTTTCACTCTGATCACATGGTTAATTAAACCCAGTGTTTGACAGCCTTGACTGCAGACATGTGACAGAGTAATGACCTTTTGACTGGAGTATGTTCAAACACTGCTTTCTTTTTCTATCTGAACTGACGAAAGAAATAGTTTTGTAGATAAATTATGCTACAAAATGCAATTAAAGGCAAATTTTATATTCCTTTGGAAAAAAAGAGATAAATATTGATTATTTTATTTGAAAGGTGAACTTGTGTATCCAGAGGTAAGTTGTTGCCATATGACTGCAATCATTTCCAGTGCAACCAAGAGGGGAAATAGTTCCCGATGGTTCCAAACACTTCACCGATTCTTTTGTGAAGCAGCCAGAAACGTAAGCTCCCTTCTGTTTGCCAGTGCCGGGGGCCTTAACCGAGTGGAGTTTTATATGAAGAGAGGAAAATGTATTTAAAGCGAAAAGGTTTGAGACAGTAATGACTCTATGCTAAGACAAAATGACAAAATGAGGTGGCTGTTTTGTCTTTCTCCGCTCTCGTTGGCTCACAGACTTGACAGTTTCTACCACATAATGCAGCTAGGAGTAACAGTATACGTTCTGACTAACGTGATTGATATGTGATGTAACACAGTGACAGATGTCTACTTGACGTAAAGGTGGTGGGTGGAAGACATACAGTACAAATACACCTTCCATTGCCATAACACCCCATTGAGAGTTACTTAGCTACAAGAGGAGGTAAAAACTACTCTAGATTCATAGCTCTTTGTTTTTGACTGGTGTACAGTAGGACCCCTACACCTCCTATCTGTTTCATCCCGACTCCTGATCACCAGGGTGAAGTTGCCCTCCAGCACTGACTATGAATAAACTTTTATCACCTTTTCTAACCTAAAACGTAAGTGAAAACAACTGTAGATCTGGTCCTGATCCGTGGGCAACTTCACCCTGCTTTCGCTCTCGCCCTGGGCCCTTTCAGTTTTCCTCTCTGGTCCTATCAGTGTGTGAGTGCGCTGACCAGTGTTCTTGTCACGTGTAGTTTTGTCTATCAAAGCTGCGGAAAGCCGACGGCGTGGCCAGCTTCCTCATGGAGAGGCTGTCAGTCTTGGCTGTATCGGGCCGCGCTCCAGACTTGCTCCTGAGGAAGGGGTTTCTGGTTCCTGCCAGACCCCGGCCCCCCGGCCCAGGCCCCCTGTCTGCCCCCAGACCCGGTCCCCTCTCCATCCTCTCACTCACCGACAGGCTCTTCCGGTGCGGAGGGGCCAGCGTGAGGGAAGGATGGGAGTCGTCTGAGGAGCAGCTGTTTGCTCGCTCCAGCCTGGAGAAGGGGGAGCAGAGAGGGGCCCCGCTGGGCCCACTAAGACCCCCTAGACGTGGGGTGTCAGGGGCCGGGATCAGGTCCTCAGGGTCCTCTGGATCAGACTCTGTGTGACTGAGCTCCGCCTCTCTCTCAGGGTGAGAGGAGCCAATGTCTGACGGCTTATCGAAGGGGAAGGAGGTGGATCCTCCGGGGGAGTGTGAGCGTTCTGCAGGAGTGTACGGAGATGAGACGCAGCGCGTGTCGATGCAGTCAGTGATGCTGGTGTACTCTGCAGCTTTGACCTGGACTCCTGCCCCCAGACCACTGTAACAGCCTCGTGGTGTGAACATGAGGCTGTGGGACTTGACCAGCGGGGGCTCGTCCAGGAACGCCGTGCCTGCTGTGGAGAGGTAGCGGCTGCTCTTGGAGCGCTCGAGCAGCCCTGCAGAGGGAGGTGGGGATGGTTCCATGTCCCAAGGAGGTAAAGTGGTGTCTGGTAAGAGGTGAGCTGAGCACAATGACAAATCAGCAGCTGCGCTGTCGTCAAACATGGCGCCAGCTGTTCCGCTGCTGCCTGCGCCGCCCTCCGAGTGCCTGTCGCCCATACCACTGGTGGCGACGCTGCTGAAGTCCCGGCCTCCCGGCAGCACCGTCTCTATGATATCTGACTGCAGTGAGGAGTCTCTCTGGAGCTGTGGGACCATACGGAGAGGGTCCAGAAAGACCTCCGCAGGCCCCACCTCCTCAGAAGTGGAGACATAGATATCAATGCATGACGATGGACGGTGCTGCTGGGAGACCGACAGCGTCGCCAGGGGGAGGGGCTTAGACTCCTTGGGGGCGGCACCTGAGGACACTGATTGTGAGCTGTTGGCTCGGTGGAGACTGAGCGAGCGTTCTTTGAAGAAGCTCTCGGCTCGTTCAGCTCCACTTGCACGTTCACCTCCACGACCGTGGACATAAAACGAGTGGCTTCTTGTCCGTGTGGCCATGCCAGTAGGAGAAGGAGGGGACATGGAGCCCTCCGCTGTTCCCTCCAGCGCCTCCTGCAGGCGGTAGGCGTTCCCTTCTGTGCTGTTAAAGCTGCTTTGACGGAGGATGTATGCTGCCTCTGGGCACTCACCCTGGCGGAGTATGTACGCCGAGTCTGTGCAGTCAGATGAAGTCCGGGAACGTACTTTGTTGACCTCCCCACGCTCGACACCCGTCACACGCTCCAGCGCAACAGCAATTCGTCCAATCAGCTCCTCCATTTGGGCCAGACGGATATCAACAGTTTGCAGTGAGGCCTTCATGAAGTGTTCCCTCTCATTGACTTCCTCCAGACGCATTGCCATATTCTCCACCCTGATAGAGAAGAGAAGAAAGGAGAGAAAAGACATTAAAAGCACTGGAGAGTAGAGAATCGCAGGGGAGAAAAAAGTTGGCAGAGAGACACCAGCACACTTCATACTGAGAAAGCACAATTTACTCCACCAAGTCACAACATAGACTGAAGGCGTATTCAATTATTTTCTTTAAAAGGGCCAGATTTAAATCTTTACTACATATGACTGGTAAAGTTAGGAATTTAAACGTGTAAAACAATGCACCTTTTTATTTTTTCTCCACTTTATTATTTTTTCACAGTTGGAAAAGAAATATTATGTACAAAAGCATAAGAAAAAATGCACATTCATAATCCTAGATTAGAGGTAGTTTTTTTTAAAACAAACACAATGTTGCATTTAACAGCTGCTTAAACAGTCTCTGTTAAAACTTTTTTTTCTTACAAATAGAGGTTACTCAGTAGAGTGCTGATCTCTGCCAGGCAACCCAAAAAGAATATTTGGATTTAACTTCTTTGCAATCACCAACATTTTGATTATTAATTATAATATTAATAATAAGAATAATAAATAATAAATTATATTTATTTTGTACTTCTGTAATCCCTAACTATGCTAGTAAGCAGGCCTTGTTTTAACCTAGCAGTTGATGACTTGTAGCCACTGCTGTGCTTAAAGAATGAATGAACAGGCTTATTAGCTGACTAATAAAATGATCGTCTTCTAATAAACAATGTAAATACAGAATGTTAGCAGGTTAAGTAAATGATATCAATTATATTTATAAATGCATAATCATTTAGAAAATGCAAATACAAATAAAAATCTGCAAATACAGACACAAATGACTGATAACACTGTGGTACTGGTCATTCGTGCTGTTTGAGTCTCAAAATTTTCCACTCACTTCACTAACATCAATGATTTAAGTGCATTTAAAGTTTGCTGCTGTGTGTTAATGCATTTGTTGTTGACAAAAGAAGAAAAATAACATGCTTGAAATGTGCACTGTAATAAATGAAGATTTTGTCTCTGTTCTGCAGACAGAGCACTGGACTTATTTATATAACAACTTTCCACGGTCTGGAAGCTCTAGATTGAATGGAGACGGAAGTTTTTCTGTGTAGCTGTCCGACCTTTCAGAAGTGACTCTGATCCTCTCGTCGTTAGAGGAGTGGAATCTGTCGTCTTTCTCTCTGAAGTACTCTTCTATGCATTGCTCCTCAAAGTCATGGACTTTCTTCAGCTCATCCTCTGTGATGAAAAGCTCTGTGGATGAAAGAGTTTAAAGAAGTGAGAATGCTACAGCGTCACACTCATATGTTTGACAGTGCAATAATAGCAAGGTTATAAATAGCACTGTTATAGCACTAAAAACAGAATACTGAAAATAATTTTAGCCGATGTATCCGTTCTGAGCTTATCAGGCTTGTTAATCCACTCACTCAGTCCGTAGTCCCTCTCGTCATCATCATGCTTGCGCCAGCGACAACACAGATGCTTGAGGACCATAGTAATGTGACTGAAGATGATGAGGGGTGGAGGAAGGACCGGGCGCTCGTGGAAGGTCATAATGAGCTGGTATCGCTGGAACTTCCAAACCTGGTTGGAGATGGACTTCACCTCGAAGAATGTGTTACTATGATGACGGACAACGAAACACCAACCAAGAAATATCACACCCACTGAAAGCTGAAATAAACTGAATCAAGTCATCAGTGAGTCATCATCACCTCAGATAGTTTACAGATTGATGAACTGATTGCTTCACTTAGCATGCTGCTGCACCGCAGAGCCGAGTTTGGACACAGACAATATATGGAGATAGAAATAAACGCAGCAGCCAACACAATAAACGGTTGCTTTAATGTGATTAAACTTTCAATTTAATTGTTGGGTTTTTTTCCATTGTGCACTTTTTTGGTAATTTCCCTGACAAACACGAAGAAACACGATGATTGTCCTTGCTACATGGATTATTCAGAGGTACAATAACAGATCATTAGCATGATAATGTCTCTGTGGAAGAAGCACCATCTCATTCTGTTAAAACAATTTGCTACCAGCCTCTAATGAGAGTGGCTTCAAAGCAGCTCAACAGAAACTACTGTCATTTCTCTTTTGCTCTCATACAAACACACACGCATTGATCTTTACAAAAGTCTAAAAGGCAGTTATGTCGACAACAGTGTTAATTAGATATTGCTATGAGACGCAGTTTGATGAAGTCTTAGGGCACATCAGTTTGTTGTCCTGTTTTATGAGTGTGAGGAAATAAAGGGAGGTGTTGCTCCTGGCGCTCCAAGAGTACAGGTTTGTGAGTTTTTGTCCACAAAAGAGTATCTTTCAAGCCCAACAACATGTGTTTCAGGTTCCTTTAGTTTGTAAGAAGCAGCACCAGTGCAGTATGTATAATTTGTTCCAAAAGTTAAAATAATTAGAGAGTTTACGTACTTGAACACAGCAATGAGCAGGTTGACCAGCAGGATGTTGGCCACCAGCAGGTAGCAGGCCATGATGGCTGGGACAATCCAGGCACCCGTCTTACAGGGAGGCAGGGCGACCACCACCCCGTCCTCTGCGGTGATGTTCTGCCCACAGGGGGCTGCACACCGCCACAAAACAAACACACACACACATAAGTTAATGCAAGGTTAAAAATGTCTGAAAACAGAGATGTAAATCCATCATGAATAATATTTCAGTAGAAATTTGTAGATGCACAACAAGTTTGAAAGACATGCAAACACATAAAATAAACAGATGATTCAGTACATTGTAAATAAATGAAAAATAAATAAATAAGCAAATTAAAATAAAGAAAACATAAAACATTCAAGCACGTACTGTACATTGAGTTACAAGACGACAATGACAAACAAAGAGACAAGCAGACCTGAAAATTCCAAACAAAAAGCATAACTGCATAATTTGCAAACAAACAAGAAGCATAATTTGTCTTTTATGCTTCTTAAAGAGGGGACTGGAAAGAGTGGACACTTTAATGGTTGGGGCTCATGTTCAGAAATGTGCATCTGAAAACAAAATACACAAAAGAAATGCATTTGTCATGTCTCATCACAGTCTGTGCTCCCAATATATTTAAACATGTAGTCAATGTTTGAAATATATTGTCACATATGTGTGCCATAGCTTCATTCAGCAATGGTTGATTGCTGTGACTCTTTGGAAATGTATTTAGGATACATAGTATGTTTTTTCCATCTGTGATGGTTCAGTTGCTGTGGCTTATCTGGGGAACATTCAGCATTTGTTCTTGGTTTGTTTGCCTTTGAGATTCATTCTAGTCATACTCATCATTGCTTGTTGTTCAATTGTTTCACACAATGCAGCCCAAAGACAGAGAACTGAAGTAATTTTTCTTTTTTTTTTTTAAATTTTTACCTTTAAAAAATTTGGATTAAAAACTCTGACAACTGAACCACGTGAAAAAACAGATTACAGATGATGAAAGGTGGCTGATTAATATATACTGATGTGGAGGTGTGTATGTTTGTGTTTTATTCCTGTATGGTGTGATAATCAAATGTAAAATCAAGGCTCACTTATGTTAAATGTTGGCTTTATTGGTAGAAATATTTTGGCAATATTGTAATTGCTCCAGTGAGATGCTGAGCCGGCGTAAAGGGCAGGGTGACATGGTTTATGTGACAGACGGTGTTAACATGGCAGGGTCACCTCTTCAAATGAAACTAACTGAAAGTCAAGGGACAAAAAAAGGTGCAAGAAACATCAAAGGAATATCAAACTTTTAAACTCTGATCATTCCTCTTGATGTGACAACTGACCAGTAACAAAAGACCATAATATTAGAAGACATTTGAAAAGTGCTACTGCCATGTAACAGTGCCATTTGCCAGCCAGTGCCAAAATTAGTAAGGGTAAAGTTGCTTAGAAGATGCAGCCTCGGGTAAAGCTACTAGTTAGTCAATGAAAACTTTGGAAAAGATCAACAGCCTCATTAAACGGGGCTGTCATACTCTTTAAAAGAAACCCCTGATATTGAATGAAAATGGTGTTTAGATACAGTAGCTGACCCAAGATACCAAACACACGAAGGCAACTTTAACCTTAGAGCGTGTGGAGCCGCATGCACACTTTTGTCTCAAGTGGCCTCTAGTGGTGGGAGTTGGCATGACATGGTGGTAATGTGAGGATGATGAAGGAGAGGTGGGATAGGTAGATGTGGTTAAATTGAGTTCTATTATCTATTGGATTTACTGGGATTTTGACTGCACTGGGAAATGTGCAATGGACCGTTACTACGCCAGCTTCCGTGAGCTCGAAAGTAATTTTCGACCAGCCAGAGTTTTTCATTCAGCCTGTGCTGTAACTTCCTACTATGCATATCTGAAACAAAGAATGAAAACATTATTTCAGATCTCTTCTCTTTGGGCCACTCCTCACATTCTGTACACACCATCAGATACACTACCATACAGAAAGACAACAGAACAGCACACTCTCGCTCTCAAGACATTTTCTCACAGATGCTGCTCAGTGCTCACAGTCTACGTTTGATTTATTGAGTCACATGTCACTTTGTCTACAGGGCATAAAATAATGTAGAGACAGAAAAGATCTAGACAAACTGAGTCTAAAAAATATGTCCTGGTGTAAAACGCTAAGTAACCTGACAGAAAGATTATGTTGATAAAAAATTTGTCAAGAATTTTCCTGGACTCAATATGATGAAATTTGTCTTGTAGTACAGTGCTTGTATTCTAAACTGACAACTTCCATTGTTTAAGGGTTAGTTTGGACTTTTGAAGCAGGGTTGCATGAGACACTTATCCACAGCAGTAGATGGTGGCCGGGACGCCCCCAGTTTGGAGAAGCAGCTGTGGACAGGGTCGGCAGCATATTTTATCTACCTAAAAAACAGGCCATCTAAAAAAATCAAAATCAGTTTAAGTTTATGTTATATTGCCGTATTACCTTATCATCAGACAGCCTCTTCTGATGGGAAACAAAGCCACCATTCATCCATTAAGCTTCTCAAAAATAAGAGGTAATAATTGATATTGGCCACAGGTTTGTGCTGTAGGTCTCTTCTCTCCAGTCAGGTATATTTTTTTGTGATCCACCACCCATCCCAGTGGGTATGTGTACGTGTGTGTCTTTCTCATTATTCTTTTGCTGTGCAACAGGTTGCCATTGTCAGATGGTGTGTGTGTGTGTGCAAACCGTTACACGTGTTGTTTTGATGTGCATGTTTCCTGTTGAGATGCTGACGCCTTCCTCTTATGCACTATGTTTGATTTTTATCTTCTGTGGATCTGCACGATGGAGTCCAGAACATATTTCTCTGCAGGAACATTAAAGTATACCTTATCTTATCTTATCACCAGACTCCTTTGGCAAAAAATAGTAATTTTCCGTCACAGAGAATGTGAGTTGCTGGACCACCTTTGGTTACCTTGTGTGTGTCATTGTGGACTGAAGTAAGAAAAAACCACAAAATGACTGATCAAGGCAGCAGCAAATCAGCAGCTCTCGTTTTCTGTGAGATGAAATTATTGGTTTTGCCAAATGAGTACTGGCTTTGGAGAAAGCAATAATTGGCTTACATGACAGTGATTGATGCATAAATCCTCTGTGTACATAAGTAATTCATAGGTGACATCATAATTTCAGGCAAAAAATAACAAATAAATAATTCATGTGCATATAAGTTTAAAATTTGATGTGTTAAAATCTGATGACAACTAAAAATGGTGACTAAAAATGTTGTAGCCATATGAGTTAGTTCACTGTTTACATTGCACGTTTCTTCTCTGGAACTAACATTCCCTGTTTTGTGGTGCGACTGTAGAGAACGCTACTTTTCATTCATTCAAGTTAAGTTGACTCAAAGCCTCTTTTCACGACAAGCGGCCAACAAAGTATTTATTGAACTTGTAAAATGTCTTTCGTTTCATGTATTTTCATTTTTTCCATGCTTTGTGCATTTATAATTTTTCGAGGTATTTTGTACTTCTGTTCATTCATAAATATAGTTCTCCCACTGTGACTAAGGCGAGGATGCACCAAAGAAACGAGACGTGCCCAAGAGCCGACCTGCGTCTGTGTTGTGAAGATGGCTACAGCAGTTTCTTGTCAAAAAGGGCAGTCTGAAGGCAAGGTAAAATATGCTCTGATATCGATTATTTTAGGTGGCTAGGGTGGTTTTGCTGCTGACCCTGTGCACAGCAGTACACTGCTTAGCCTCCTACACCAGTAATCCTGCTGCTTCACCAAACTGGGTGTGTGCCAAACTCCATCTACTGTAGGTGATACACTGGGTTGCAACTAAAGATTATTTTCATTGTTGATTAATCTGTGGATTATTTTCTCAAATAATCAAATAGTTGTTTGGTCGTCCTCAAATGTCAAAATTCGCCCACATCCTAAAAGATACAAACCCACACAAACCCACTTAAAAAAAATCCAAACCATCCCTTTAACCTGTGGAGGAATAGCTGAAAATTAAAGGTAATCCTGCAGAGTTAAGTGCATATTCTGTCATATTATTTGCATTTCTCCTCAGAGTCAGAATCTATTCTCCCCTAAATTAACCAAAATTAAGTTTATTCAAAAGCTCTGACACTGTGGCCCCGAACTTACGGTCAATCTGGTCGGCGAACACCTCTCCGTAGATCATCCAGTAAGGCATGAAGAAGATGTTCCTGGCTAGCATCCAGGATGGGTCTTCATTAGGGTTGAGGATGGCCTGACGCGCCACCCCAAAACTCATCAGCACCACCAACATGATGATCACAAAATACATCATGTCGATCATCTGACAGAGGGAGGAGGAGGAGGGTAGAAGAGGATTGTCAAAGAGAGAAGGAAAGGGGAAAAAAAACAGGAACCAGTTGGTAAGAATGTTTGTAGAAAGAAATGATGCTAAAACAAAAAAGGAATGGATACAGCAACGAAACCAGTAATGAGGCAAAACAAGAGAACACAAGGGAAGTGTGTTGGGTTTGTTACAGCTGGAGAGGCAGTTTAAACAGTCTGATGAATGATGGTCTGCATTTGCATTTTGTGATTACTATCATTCTCTTGAGTCTTGACTGATCAGTCAAACCTCAATTTAATTTGTTCTGCACTGAAACCTAAACTCAATATTAAAAATGCACTTAATTTAGGTTAATCCCAGATTGATTAAGGAAGTTACAGAGCTGAACTGGTGGAGAGACTTACTCTGGGCTGATTTATATTCCATTAGCCACTCTATGTTTTTCTTTTTTATATTTTTTTTATTAAGGCTGCCATTCATTGTCTTTTTAGAGAGCTCAAACACATCTAAGATATAGCCAATTTTTAAGGTTTTGTTTAATCTCTCTTACTAATTGCTGATTTTAATATCAAAGGGAGTTTATGTCCATTGGTCCACAGCTCATGTGAAAGACAGTCGAACATCAGATACCGATTTGAGCCTTTGATCCCCTCTTTACTTTTGTCTTCATGTATTTATCAGAGGCTCTGATCTTGTGGCTGTTTGAGATCAAACAATAAAGGTTTAGAGGCACAGAAGCTCCATTAGGACCGAGTCTGCATGCCACATACGAATCAAACCGGTAATCATAGGACTCAGTGAGCTCTTATGATCATTAGGGTCACGCTGTGTAAAGTAAGAAGGTAAAGAAAGTCAGATGTGAATGGTGAATAGATAAGCGGCATGATTCGCCTCCTATTTGACAAACTGGAAACCTCTTCCCCTCGTCTGCTCCCATCACCTGTGGAATACCCCAAGGCTCAATTTTAGGTCCCATATCATTCACCCTATACATGCTGAGGTACCTCCCATTAGACCCCGGTCATAATAACAGTAACACAGTTAGGTCCCTCCTTGAATGTATCCAGGATGTGAATCACTGGATGGCTAAAAACTGCCTTTAACTAAATGACAGTAAGACCAAAGTGGTCACATTTGGTCCCTCCAACTCCACCAGAGGTGTCACTGATCACTGAGGGACCCTGGCTCCTATACCTCGTGCATTTGCCAAAAAATCTCAGTGCCATCTTCGGTCCCGCTTTAAAATTTAACAACTCCGAAATGAAAGGTTGTTTTTTCCTGCTTAGAAATATTGCCATGGTCAAACTGTTCCTCTCCTTTAATAACCTTAAGATTGTGACAAATGCCTTAATTTTCTCTTGGCTGGTTTACTCTCTCTTTATTTGGGAATCAGGCAGTAGCCCACGGCTGCAGAACTCTACTGCTATTCTCCTGAATGGTACCAGGAAGCACAACAGCATCATGTTTATACTGGCTTAAGCAACGTATATAATTTAAGGTTCTTTAATTTGTTTTTAAAGCTCTACATGCCCTGGTGCCCCAATGTACAGTACCGGTCAAAGGTTTGGACACACTTCTCATTCAGTGTTTTTTCTTTATTTTTTCAAGAAATGTTTCAGATTATGCCAACAGTGTGCAAATGTCCTCACCTTTTATTCCTCTGTGTTTATATTCTTTATTTGTTCCTTTATTTGTGCATGAGATGGCATTTATGGTGTTTCTTTGCTGTTTGCCATGTTATATTTTTTAACTTTTGTTATTTTATTGTACAGCACTTGAGTCAACTTTGATTGTTTTTAAATGTGCTTTATAAATAAACTTGATTTGATAATGAGGAGAGAAAACATGAGAGATACTGTAGATAGAAAAGAAACACATCACCACCCCTGCCTCTTCTCACCATCTTGCCAATCATCATCACATAAGGACCCAGGTACTTGTTGACTCCAAAGATGTCCAGCAGCCGGATGTACCAGTAGATGATGTTGACGCAATAGATGACCCGCCCGTAGCTCATGAGCGGCGGCTCCTGGAGACGCAGAACCATGCCAACGGAGAATATGAGGATGGCCATGAGGTCTGTGATGTTCCAGTACTCCTGAAGCCACACCTTCACCTTCTGTAACAACTTCCCCGGCTCTGACATCAGGATCTGGAGGAGGGTTGGAGGGAAATTAGCTGAGTAAGGAACCAAGATTCAGTAAATTTTGAGCACTTTCTAAGCATTTTTCAAGGTGTGTTTTCAAGCTTTTACAACACCTTACAGCTGTGGTAGCATGTTATGGTGTTATGAGCAAAGAAATAGAACTGTGAACATACAAAAGTTTAATATTTTGAAATGTGTCAACGGTCTGTATGTGGACATGGCATCCTATATAACTTGCCCGAGACAATATAAAACAATCACCCAATCACTAGACAGAGGCCGTGTTTCATTGGTTGTTCAACATGCCCTCATTCACTGTCCCTCTGCACTTGTCCTCGGGGGAATCCCTGCCGCCATCATAAGTGTCGTTCCATTTGTCTGGAAAAACTCAAGTGAACTTGAGAGATCTCTCAAGTTCAAGTTCTCTTGAGGGAGCGAGTCAACAGCGATGGTCACTCCACCAGTGTACATCATCCGCAATGCACTGTAGCCATGCATTTGGTGCAATCAATTTTATTTTTGTAGCAGGGACACTGCATGTTAATTAACATTTCAAGCATGGGAAAAAATGTTTTTCATGATACCATAAACCTGTAGCAATATTGATTTAAATAAACTGAAATAAACCGAAGGGGAAAGATTTAAGAGAGCCCCAAAAGTGACTGAAACAGAAGAGGAGAAAAAATAGAAAGGCATTGTATCATGACCACCATAAGAGGGCAGTATGAGTTCACCAATCAGGGCATCTAGCAGATGTCTGCTGAGGCACTGTTGTGCAGCTGAGAATGATGTGACATAATGATTAATGCATTTCATACACTTACAGTAGAAACCACAGCCACAGTGTGAGGCTGAACTAGATAGTCTCATACCTTATTTTCTATTTACTCATTTTTCTTTCTTCATTTTTTTCCCTTCTTGCCTTTATTTCCACCAACCTGCCTCCCCTTCGTTTCTCTTTTTCTTTTTCTTCCCCTTCAACGATCACAGTTTTCCCTTTTTATTCCGAGCTGTTTGTTGATATGGACATAATGTTTAGCCTCTGCCCTCCCCCACAGAACTCATTGAATTAAACTGAAAGTGACATAATGGTGACCAGCTTTGTTTTTTTCAGTTCACTGGGTAGCGGTGAGGAATTGATTATTGCATGTTCAATATAACTGTGCGTGCATGGTGCACATTTGCATGTAACCCCCACTAGGATCGGTACCTCTCTCATCTTCTCGATGCCGTTAGTGAAGATGTAAGCGATGACGATCCACTCCTGAGGAGAGGGCCACAGATCCATCTTGACCAGGACGATGTAGTTGAACAACATCAGGTAGCCAACGTACGCCATCTACATATAAAATAAGACAACAGTGGAGGGAAATCAGCGGGTTTATGTGTTTGTGTTCTTTTCCCGAAGTAGCAAACTGTACATCAATAAAGTTCAGGTTTCTCTGTGCAGCTCTGAGGGCTTCTGTGAAAGGGCTTTTTGTGTGTAACTGCTCAAATTAAGCGGTTATTAAGTGAATGACTGACCCTCATTACACCTTCCTTTCATGCAGTTCTTCAGATCTGATAATAGAGATTTGATCTCAAGACACTTGATTGCTGTACCTCCACACTTGGCCTGAAAATATCCATTATGCCTCTCCTGTGGCTGTGTCTATTTAAATACATGTCAGCTGTCCACTTTCATTCTTCCTGCACTGCAGTTCATCATGATCCAGACTAGATAAAATTTATGTAATAATGCAAGCCTAACCGTCTAAAAGAGCAGGACCTGACACAAATGTATTCAAAATCTATTTTTCCATGTTTTCCTCATTGATAGATCCCGACATTACTGGATTTCACTCAGACATTTTTGACATTTTTGATTCAGCGGCTGGCAATTCCATATCCTCTGAGAGCATTTAAATTGCATGAATATATTCAACAGCTATGAAAAATCATGACCTGTTTCTCCCTTTAATTTAGGAGCAATAATGAACAGTTTTAACATATTTGAATTATAGATTAAAGTAATTACAAACACACTGGGGATGGTTTCTCTTCCAGTCCATGCGTAAATCAAGTATTCCAATGAAGTAAGCAGGCAAATTGATTTTAATAATCTCTAACTGGGGCTGTCATTCAGTCCCACATGCACAGTTAGCTTGCGAGATAAGTTTGACTACTATAAACAGGGCAGCACTCTACAACAGAAGATGTGTTTGAATACTAAATTGTTCAAGAGGATAGGACTACATTTTGACCCTGAGGAAACCCGGCATTTGCTCCACAAGTGCAATAATGAAATTCACAGTAGAGTGTTTTTCTTTGACCTGAAGGCCAGGGTAGAGAAGTCGGGGGGAGTAAATAGTCATAGAGGAGAAAATGGGATGAAACAAAACACGGTCGAAATATTTTTACAGCATAAATAAACAGTGAAATCCCTGCTGGTGATGTAAAAAGATGTTTTCACCGGGCAAGCACAATGAAGGAGCCCAGGATGAGGCAGGGGAAACAAAAGATCAGCTTAAATCAAACATTACAGACATGCTCACAGGCAGATACTGTGCAAAATACAAGCTGTACAAGGACTTCAAAGACATCTGGAGTTACAGAATCTAGATTAATAGTACTGTATAGAAAAACTAAAATTTAAATCAAATAATAATTATTTTAAATTGGCATTATGCCATAACTGAGCGGTTTCAACAGAAGCTATTATGTTTTCCTCAAACTTGGGGTCATTATTTACTAATATCTTTTGTTGTTATTGTAATTATGTGTCTAATGAGAGACGAAGACAGGGGGGGGAGATCTCAGACACTGTCCATAACTGCATCCTCATCTTCAAAGTCTAAAAAGTCAACTTGACGAGCAAATGATATCTTATATGTGATATAATTGATCTGATTCTGATAAATGATGAAATATGCATCCCATGCTTTCCAACTCTCTTAATTTCTCTCTCCTCTACAAGATGAATTATGACAATCTGCCCACCCTGTACTTCTGTATTTATTCATCATAAGTACATAACATACATTTGTTTACAGAGAGGGAAACAGACAAGCAGAGCAGAAAGCCCGGAGGGAAGGAGAGTCAGCTTTTTATCCAGAAACACATTATTATAAAGATCAGCTCTATGTGTGATTACAAACCAGCAGAGGAGCTGAATTACATGTTGACACTGAGAAATGCTCTCCTGATGTGTTCAGTCAGGCTGCAGCTTGTGTTGGAATTGACATGCTGCAGTTTTTTTTGCCGCACTTCAGTGTGCTGCTGTGTGTTTCTGACAATCAATTTACAGCAGAATGTTCAAGCATTATCAATAGAAATGGGTGCAGCGAGGTGGTGGGAGGGCCTAAATCAAATTCTGCTTTGGGCCACATAAAGATTTGGGCTGCCTCTGTGTTGAGCAGTTGCGAGCATGTAAGGAGGGAATGCATTTGCGTACACAGAGTAGAGATGCTGCATTTCCAGGATGCCGTTCTGCTTGCAGAGACTGTTCTGTGTGCTTGTATCACATGCATGGGCCTGGTTTTTATATGCACAAGTTTTGATACAAATTTTTTGGTATTAACTTTGATACTAATAAATAAATACTAAATGTCATAGAAGCTCCATTTCTAGCTTTTTTTTAATCAGTATTTTGCTTGTTTTTCAGTGCAGCCAACACATCTCCTTCCTCTCTTCAGAAAAAAAATGAAGCAATTGAATACGGCAACAGTAGAAGCTTCGAAGCATTCATGTCAGCCATAGTTTTTACACCAGCTCTTCTTACTAGCCCGCAACGAAGGCTCGCCTCTACAGCACCTTTGCGTTTTTACACGGAACGAAGCAGTGCTGGCATAAAGCCTTCCCAGCGTGTCATTTTGCACAGCATGCCAGCAAGGTGTGACATGACACAACAGCGGACTGGTCAACAAGTGATTCTGCTCATACACTCTTTTCTAATCACACATGGAGCTGATGACCTCATGAATTTATAGCATGAAGCTTTTTGAGTTCCTGAATAAACAGGTCATCGCATCTGCTGCGACAGACAGGTTAAAAGATCACCTTGTGTGATGATCTGTGGAGAGGAAAATCTCCTCCTGCCTGTCTGCGTGTGTCTACTTAGTGCACCTGTTTATACAGACGGCGAGGCAGAACAAAGGTGCGACATCCCTGCCTTGAACAGGCTGCGTAATAGGGGCTACTGTTAACACAAAACTTCCTTGTTTGATCTTTGATCCTTTTTAACAGAGATCGCACAATACTGCCACAATGAAGGCTAGTCTCTATGCTGTCTGTGTTTTGTTATCACTGCACCAATAACACCAGTATAAAGCTGCCCCAGTGTCTGATATTAGACAGCATGCCGGCATTGCGGAATCAAAAATACAGCGTTGATGTCTACTGTAATGTCTGCACTGGTCAACAAGTGATTCTGCTCCTTTGCTCTTCTCTCATCACATGTACAGTACAGCCGATAAGCTCATGAATTTATAATGTAAATCTTTTTATGTCTTCCTTAATAAACATGTGCATCGCCTCTCCTGCAACAATGAAGCTAAAAAGATCACCTTGTGTTATGATCTGTGGAGGATTTTCTCTCCTGTCTATATCTGTGTGCATGTACAGCCTATATGTGGTGTGTGTGTCTACATCTGCTTTCTGCTTAGACACAGCTGACAAATATGTGGAATAAGTGCATAACTTAAAAAAACACAATCACAAACAGCTGTGAACATCACAAACAGCTGTGAATGTGTAACTCAGCAGCTTCCTGTCCCATCTTGCTGGCTCACCCTTTCACACAGACGCCACCCCAAATGCGTGTCTGTAACTTTTACACAGACAGCGAGACAATATAATGGCGCAACAGTCCCACCTTGAACACGCTGTATAAAAAGGGGCTTGCGCGTCACTCCCCTGTACTTTTCTCACCATGTTGCTTCCATCACTCTCTCCATCTCCTCCACACTAAACTTTCCCACTCCAGTGACGCTGGGTAATGACAGGGTGGAACAGCAGCTTAATGACAATAGAGGCAGTGTGGCAATGGAAGCTAACGGCAGGGAACCAGGAATTGATGCTGTGGCAGAAATACAGCAAGCACTGACAGCGCCAGCAGGAGACTGAGTATGTAGGTGGTGTTGCTGAAGCTGACACTGACCGTATGGAACCAGAACTTGACAATTGGAGCGTTGTAGAACTCGTATATCTTGCGTCCCATGGGGATGAGGCGGTGGCGGTTCTGAACCTCCTCAACATCCTTCTTTCGGGATGTCTCTGTGGTTACCTTACCCAGCATTGCCTGGGGGAATGCAAACCCCGCGTGGAGCGAGGGAGGGAGTGAAAGGTGTGAGGGATAAAAGGATGGAGGGAGCGGGAAGAGGGAAGTGTGACGGATTGGAAAAGACGGTGGTGGAGGAGTGGGCAGGATGGAGATGAAGACAAGCCGAAGGGAGGAGGTGGGATTGGAAGAGTCGAGCAACAAAGAAAAAAAGAGAAAAAAAGAGAAAGGGGAAGAGGGTTACATTACGGCAACTGCACAGTCTTAATATCATAATCAAAGAAGCAAGCACAGGCAATGTCATCATTCCAAAATGTGAAATGTTGTGTTTGAGGTGGAGTGTTGGGTGAAGGCTGGTAACACAGTATGACGCAGACACAGACACTCATGGATTGTGTCTCAGACAACAATTAAGAGGCAGAAGAGAGACAAGATAGTGACATTAAGAAGACAGCAGAAGAGAAGTAGAAAGATAAGACATAGATATCTCATTTCAATCTGTGACACATTTCCTCATCCATGAGAGGGGGTTCGGAGCCCACTGTTTTTATGGGTCATGGTCTTAATGTCAAAGCAACACCAGACCTCTGAGGGAGTTTATTCGTGGAATTGTATTGTATGTCAAGAAGTATACAGCCCTACAAAGGCAAAACGCAGTAACTGCGTATTTAATATCATACATCAAATTTGAATTTATTTGTTTTTCTGACATCTATTTTACTATTTGAAAAATATTACGCCATATAAATGTTTAACTTTCTGTGACAACAGCATTTTAAATGTGCTATAACTACAAAGTGGATCAATAAACCAAAACACAGTATCTGCACTTTGGCTTTATAGTTCTTGCTCTCTTTAGTATCTGTGCTGTAACACTTGTTACTGCACTTGCTGCACTCTCTGCCATAGAAAGTCATGTCTAGATGGTAACCCTAGATATGTCAAACTCTCGCTTGCATGTTGCAGAAGTTTGCCTTCAGGGTTTTCTCCTAGAAAGTCGCTATTCGTGTCCCATGTGAAACCCTCAGTAAACGCTTATTATTTTAACCCAAACCATTTTCTTTTACTAAAACCTGAGCAAGTAGTCTTGTTGCCTAATACCTAACCAAATTATGATTAAAGACTGGAAATAAAAGAAAATAATGGAACATCAACTAAGTCTAAAGTCTAGTGTGATTCATTTGATTTGGTGGTTAAGGTACCTTTAAATCACATTCTTATATGTATTAAATTTAATTCATTAATGGCAATGAATTGTTTTTGAGATAAAATGATCAGAAAAAAAGACACGAAACGAAAGGATTGTAACCTTTTGGTCTGTTTTACAGTTTGCTGTGCAGTCTGATAACTTTAAATCCCTCACTGTGTCTGTAGTTACTGCATTCTGTGTTTGTAGGGCAGCATAGCAGACCTGGGCAAAGATAAAATGTTTGATCTCTCCATATATTTGAAATACATGATGAGGAGTTGGCTTAAGTTCCCAGGCCACTGAATAGGTACAATAGTGATAAAACCATCACTAAGAAATCAAAGAAGGAATCATGGAATCAAGGGTTTTCTCTGTTTTTTTTCAAATATGTGAAACATTTACAGCCAAGTTTTGTCTTAGGCACACACAGACGGAGCCTTCAGGGTGAACAAGTTCAGATGCCAGTGTGTAAATCACACCATGCCTTTAGTGTACCAAACATGCACATTTTCCGATCGGCAAGTGGACACAAGCTGTAACATTCATCACAGTGTGGTTTATCTAAAGCATCTGAGGATAGGACGATACAACCTCCCTCTGTGGTGTAGCAGTCTGTGTGTATCTGTATGAATCGTTGTGTGATTCATAAGTATCTGAGGGTGCATTTGTACAGTCAGAAGCCAGGACAATACAAAGGGCTCATTGCAAATGCATCCTCTGGCAGCAGGGTTTTTTGTTTAACACCTCAGTGCCTTAAGGGCTGCATGTGTAAAATGGCCCGTTTTGTGAAGCTTTGCTCTGGCTTGCCGGCTGTGCTCAATGCAGATGGAGGAGGGTATGTACAGTGGTGCTGAAAGGCGTTCAACTTCAGTTCAATCACATAACCGGACAACCTTAGACCCAGTTTGTGTATTAAAATCATCTTATGTATGTCAGTCATGATTTCAACACACAAACTGGATCTTGTTGGTATCATCTCCAGAATTGATTGGATTGAAATTGAACGAGTCCTAATCCTGCTGTACATCCACGTCTATGCAGATGGACCAACTCTTCCACTGTGAGCTGGGAGAAGGTGCTCAGACTCTGCATGATTTAAGCTCTGCAGCAGCAGGCGGACATGGTTATATAATGCAAAAGCCTGGGCCTCCCATGCTCAGCAGCCGACATGCTGAGTGGTATGCTGCAGCAAGCCATCATCACGATGGGAGAGAGTGAGGGGCAGCAATCGGCCAGCATACAGTACTGTACCTCAATCAGAACTGAGCTCGGAGAGACGGAGAAAGAGAAAAAGAGCTAAAGAGAGAGAGGGGGGGAGCTGACAGCAAAAGAAAGGAACAGAGGAAGCAAAGAGAGCTGGGCAGAGAACAAAAGGGACCAAAGGAAAAGCAGAGAGAAGCAGAGAAGGAGGTAGAGGGAGGAGGAAGAAACATACACGAGGGAACCCACAAGCGGCGACAGACTGAGACGCTACAACTCCAAGACCATGTCTTTGCTGGGACGACGAGAAACAGGAAAGGCCGATTTGGCTGGAAGGGTCCAGTTGGCCAGAATAGAGAAACAAGTATGTGTGTGTGGAGAAATGTGTGCATATGTGTGTGCATATAGACATCTCATTGTGGACAGAACCAACATTGGGCCTCATGCAAGAACATTTTTGTATTCTTATCTGAAATTTTTCTTACGTTTTTTTCATACGAAGGGTTTGTAGGAACATGCTACGTCAGATTCAGCAAACGCTCCTAACTTCAAATAACTGTGTGAATGATCTGTCTGTGCAGATTTAAGTGCACATGCATGAGACGTAAATTAGCATAATCAATGCTCCAATAATACCATACAAGACTACACTTCCTGTTCCATATGTCAGGAGGTATTCATTCATGAAAATGGCATCAACAATCTTACAAGTCTGGAGATTAAAGTCCAGCTTTCAGAGATTTATAATGTTAAGTTTACCACACAATAAAAAGTACACATTTTTCCCCTGGCGTGTAGTGCTATTCATCCATCTGTACTGTTTTGGTGTGAGTTGCTGAGTTACAGAGATATCAGCTGTAGAGATGTCTGCCTTCTCTCCAATATAATGGAACTAGATGGCACTAGTCCTGTGGTGCTCAAAGTATCCAAAAAAACTTGAATAATTCAACAGCAATGTGTCTTTCCAGAAATCATGATGCGGTTATGACCCAAAGACCTTGTTGTGAGTGGTTTCATGTAGGAAGTACTTTCTTTCTGCAGTATAATCTACTGGAATTACTTTAGAATCTACGGGAACTACTTTCTTTCCACTAGAAAGAAACTCACACCAAAAAAAAAATCAAGATTAATAAACAGCACTACCGGCCAGGAGTAAGTTATGTTCATAATCATGAATCATATTATAACTCAAAATGGATTCAAACAGGATCATATCAACATAAGACAGAAGTGTAAGGCTTGGATAAGAGCAGACTGACTGTGCTTGACTCGTATGACAGGTCTGTTCATACCTCCAAGAAAATTCAAAATATGAGAAAACTGGTGAATGTGACAAGTTCTCCTCACTCGTACAAACCCCTTCAGAACAAATCTGCAGTTCTTGCATGAGCCCCATTGTATAAACCTGGTCCACAAGAGATATTTACAAAAGACACAGAATCTGGGCTATGTGTTCATGGATCAGTTTTGTCTAAAGTTTGAGCATGTGTATAGATTCTGAGATGCAGGGCTGAGGTGGGTTCTCTCACCACGGAGTTGTACTGCGTCTCACAGTAAGATCTTACTGTGAACTCCATGTCTTCCTCCTCCTTCTCCTTGACCGGTTTCTCAGGCTCCTCCTCCTCCTTCTCCTGCAGGTAGGCCTCCTGATCCTGGGGCATGTATGACATCTCGTCCTTGTTCTTGAACTCCAGGCTCAGGATGGACGGTGGCAGGAGCAGCCCTAAGATCACCTGGGTGATGAGGAAGACAGGAAGTGGAGGTGGAGGCGGAGGAAAGTTATAGTAAAGAGCTGGACAGATGTGATGAAGATGTACAGTTTAATGAGAAGCACCGTGGAAATTAAGACACAGAGAGTCTAAAACAAACCAACCGTCTTAATCAGTCCGTGACACACAAATTTGAAACTCGAATAATACTATAACAAATTTACCCTCGTGAACACCTCCCTGTGGCCTGCGCTCGGCTGAATGACAAAGCTTTGTTATTTACGACAGCCAAGCCGAGGGTTCTCATTGTGGAAGTCAATTACAAAAGCATTAGTCCAGACAGGCAGCAAGAGTACTGCGCTGTCTGCCACGATGGATGAGAGAGACAAACACTCGCAGCAGCAGATAAAGGAGGCAGGCGTGCTGTAAACACTTCAGATACATACCAGTCAAACAAGAAAAAGGAAGAGTGAGGCTGTTACCACAGTGAGAAAGAGAAGAAGGTGGAGAGCAGTGTAATCAATTTGAGTGTCTCCTTATCTCTGGAAGTGGCTGTCTTCAACTAATTTAAGTGAAATTCAGCTGTTTGTGTTGCACTGAGTGCTGGCTTAAATTTTAATTGAAATCTAATCAATTTAAGTTTTTCTTCATATTCATTTGTGATCATTTTCTGGTATGAAAATTGAGACAATTCATCTTAAAATATAATAACAAAGCAGTCAGTAAAGTCAGATGACGAGGGATTATTATATTATTAAATGGGCCCCAGGGCTAAATTATTAAGACCAGACTGACATTAACGGTTCTTTTATTGGTACTTTTCAATGTTTTGGTCAAACTGATTATCATGCAGCCTCCCCCCTGCTCTCTGTGTCAGGGCTGAGCTCCTCCACAAGCACACACACACACACACACACACACACACACACACACACTCAGCGGTGCAAAGACGCTCATAATTGGAAGTAAGTGTAATAAAACATTAGCGAGTAAAAAGCAAATACTTTATCATTACTCATATTCAACAAGCATAAGTAAAATCAATGTTTCAACCATCTCTGTCCACAGAGTCCTACCCCATGTTTTACAGAAAGCATCCAGAATGTCTTACAGAACCAACAACTAATACTAAACTGTTTAGCTGTCTGTGTGGAGTCTAACTGCCTAGTTTGCCACGTATGCCGGCTGAGACTGAGCAGCTGAGATTGGCATTTTTCTTGTAACTCAGTATTTTGCCTAAGGACACTCCGGCTGGAGGAGGCGAGGATCAAACCACAAATCTTCTAATTAGTGGAAGACATCCTCCTCCTCCTGAGCCTGGCCACCCACATGTCTGTGTCCTTGATTCTTTACACACTATACTCAGCATTGTGATTTCAGAAATATTATTTATTATGCTGACATTTTAGATTCAGTGAGATATTACTGAGTTTTAAAATGATCATACTACCTAAAATCAAAGATTCGACTCATCAGTCGGAGGCCCCTCAGTTGATGAGTTGTTGAGCAGCCGTTTTTTTTGTTTTTGTTTTTGTGCATCACACTAACAGGATAAAACAGATAGAAGCTTCCCAAAATGCACAGGGATAACATTTAAATGAGGAATTATAAACAAGAAGAATCATAAATATAGTTTTATATTAGCCTTGGCACTCAAAAATCCATGTGACAACCTGCACTGATGAGAAAAGGTGAAATGAGTGGTTTGTTTTTTCGCTCTATCATTGTACTTAGAGAATTGCAACAGCATGACAGGTTGTAAACTTTACAAATCAAGTCTCAAAATCACCACAAATGACAAAACTAACTGTGATGAAACAGAGAAGAGTGGTAGAAACAGAAGACAGGTGATGTACTCTCCACCCCAGCACACTACTGAGCGTGCAGGTAATGTGAGGTGCTGCAGAGACTGACGGTGCTGTTGCATCCTGGGGAGAGATGCTCTGAGGTGCGCTGCGATTTTATCCCTGAACTATAAGTAGGAGGATGGACACTTTTACCATCTCTGACATTACCGTTGCTGCCCTAGAAACAAAATTTAGTTGTTCTGAATTCATTCTTGATTAAAAATAATATATTTTTAAAATGCAATTATTAAGTAAAGAAAAAGAACTGATAAGAGGAGTGTTTAAGCATCCGATCAATAAGCAGCATTGGTAAAAGTAACAGTAGAGACTAGACAAAATGATTGAACATATTAAAAGGATTATTTCTGGGTGACAGAATGGGGGTAGTGACCATTTAAAAATACAATTATAACCACAGCACAGAAAGTGCTGTCTCAGCTTCTCTTGTCATCAGTCATGTCAAGGTTTCGAACACAAAGCTGTCAATAGTTTGTCAGACTTATTGATTTGTGAAGAAATCAATGCACTCGTCTGTCCCAGTCCATTTATAGCCTCCAGTAACCGTATTCTGATATGAGAATGTTTCAGGGTTAAAGCTGAATGTCCTCACAACTATAGCAACCCAAAAATGTGCACACACACACATTATTTTGACAACATTTTGACAATGTTATTTGCTGTATATCATGAACTCCTGGGGGCAACGAATCTTGTTTGTTCCACTTGTGGTTTCCCTTCTGTCTTTCTGCTCCAGTGAGTTTGCTTTGGCGGTGCACTCTCTCCCTCCCTCCTGCAAAGGCCAAGCCATACTTCAAGCACTTTGTGCTCTGCCCTGCTCCGAGAAGCTAGCCAGCCAGACCCATCATCCTATCTAACTCTGTGTATGAATGAGTGTGAACCCAGCAGTCCCTTCAGCAACTCCCAGGGCATCTCCTCATTATAAATAACTCTAACCTCTCTGATCTGAGCAGCTGCCTCCTATCACCCAACCTCCAGATGTCTGCAAAACCCACATGAGCAAAAAAAATGCCCAAAACTCAACCACCATTCTTAAATGAAACCTCTTCCCTTGACTCAAAAAGGATGTTCACCACATAAGCCGGGATATAAAATATGTGGGACACAATTTCAAGGTTTTTAAGTAATTAAGGTCAGTTCCTCTGTCTCGTCTGGCTTTAGAGAGTGCTGTGTAGGCTTATACTGATCAAGGCTGAAGTTGGACCAGGAGGGCAACCTCGCCTAGGCACTTGTCGTGCTCCTAATGATTCTCTAAAGTATTACTGTCCAGTGGTGACGCATGGATGGGCTCTGAGTTCATCTGAATCTGCATGTATGCATAAATCATCCACCTGCCACCAACACTAACATTCTTATTTTATCCGATTTAGAAACCCACACCTGCACCTCCACACATCCCAGTAGGCTATATAAAATTTTAAATTATGTCAAGCAGCGCACACTTTCCAGGTGATTTCTTTAGTGTGTGCAAGAGGTTGATTTAAGTCATTTTAAACATTTTCATGCACGCAATAATGTCACTGCAGCAAATATCATTCAAGTTTATGCAGAAAACTATAGTTATAAACATGAAAGGACAGAAGAAAACTCCCCAGAGGAAACAGAATTAAATAATCAAAGAAGTTGTACAGCTGTGCCTCATGTGTTAATGCACACTCAGCATCTCTCTCTGAGGAGATGCTTCACCCTTTTTCCTATCTGCAACCCATGCTGCCCAATCTGCTCTGTGTGACGGCCCCTGCTTAGGCTGCTAAGGCTTCTTACTCTGCTTGGCTGTGATTTAACTGTGTGTGTTGTCTTACAAGGTGCCAGAACAGCTGATTGCATCAACTAGATCAGGAGCACCTGGGCCCGGCGGTCTGACAGATATATAAGTGCCAGTTTCAGCATGACACCCTTTCTCTTCCCACCAGCGGCCGCACCTTTTTCTTTGCTTAGCCTTTCAGCTCCACAGCACTACACCTTACATCACTGATACACACCCACATGTACATCACTGATACCACTGACCTATATACCTTATACCTGCAGTTATTCTTCACTTCACCTGGCCTTAACTTAATACATTTTCGTATTCATTTGCACTTTATGTTTCACATTTTTGTTATAGCTTATGGGCAGCACTTAAAGCTTACAGCATCACTACTGTCCAATAAATCTCTTTCCTAGCACATTTGAATCATGCAGGATTTTTCTAGAATACAGACAAGCTTTATTTGATAAAGAGAATGACTCTGCTCCATCAGGGGCAGCTGTGTTCGGTCCTGAGCTTCGACAAACTACAAGATAAAGTTTTAACTGTCGGTGGTGACCTGTATACTTTCCACAGTCCAGTGCTCTCCACATTATTGGGAATGAGTCATCAGGGCCAAACCACAGTCAGACTAGTGTGCTCCCGGCTGTATTTAATGAAGATGAGTAGGCATACATTATAAAGTAGATGGGTATTCTGAATTGATGAATTTATTGTTGATTTATTTGTGGATGTTCAAGGATTGTGACAAAGTTATGCAATGACTTTCCATATTACCAGTTGCAATTGCAACAGTGTTTCTAAATTGCCTGCATTTCGTACTGCAATTTCACATTACTTATCTTACACGTCCAATTCTGCTCATGTTCTGATATATGCTAATACTGGATGGCCTCTGCTCCTCATATAGGTCCATTATGTCCAAAGCAACTTACAATTTTCATTTCATTACACTTTCTACAGGAAGGTAATCAGCAATTCTCTCTGCTTCACATCCTTGCATTTTCACACGTCACACCTGGTCGTTGTTATGTATAACCACTCTACACTCAGCACCACTCAGCAGCACATCCACGGGAATGATCTGGGCCACCTCTACAGCAGTTTCTCAGAGAGGTGAGAGGGTTTCTCATTACTTTCCCTGCCCAACTTTTCTCCGGCAGTCTGAGGGGATTCGAGCACTCCAATTCAAACCTGCCTCTCTAGCACTGAAGCCTAATGTCACTGTGAAGCGCTTAATGTAGTACACTTTACCCACAGGTTATCCCAAACATCTGGCCCACTTCTGTTACCTTCAGGCCTGAGTTCTTGCGCATACGCAGGCGTCCCATCCACATGTCTGTGAGCAGCATCTGGCTGCAGGTGTGAGCGATGAAATCTCTGTGTTTCGCTGCTACCGCCAGCTGCAGGCAGGTGGCGTTGCTCCAGTTCTTCAGCTCGTACGTCAGCAGCTTCATGGCCATCTGCTCGTCCTGTTTATAGGACTGGTCGAGGAGTTCCACCGCCAGCTGGCCAAACTCTCTGGGAAATTATATGCAGGACATATACAGGCACAGAGAGGCATGAACAGCGACAGTAATACACTTTGTCCAAACATGCAAAAAAGTAATTAAACTGGTCAAGGAATCACTGACCATCTGGTCACATTCTGAAGGAGATTAAATTTGCATACAAACACACACAGATGCGACATTTTGCAAATTAACACATCGCCCCTGCATCGTCAGGGCTTTACATGACAAGCATATCTAATTTCTTAAGAAGATGCACACACATATGCAGGACCCAAATCTCACTGGCAATGTATGTCAGGATCTTTTCTCGGGTGAAACGCTTCTCGTTCAAGTTTATGATGCATGTATACCTCATGCTGAATGAGAAATGCTGTGTACAGATTTTATGATTACAGAACAACAGAGCTAATATGAAATATTTCTTTGCGAAATGAGGCCAAAATATGAGGACAATTTCCACATATGGGAATATAATCTGGCCAACACACATGCATAAACATAATCTCACACCACCTCCCCTTCCAGACAATAAAAACATAAATCAATGCTCTGAGACAGAGGTTCACCCTAATTTCAGCCTTCTACACACACACACACAGAGAGACTCACAAATTACAGCTCAATACTGCACAGTACACTGGAAAGCAATCTGTTCTGTGTAGTTTAATGTGTGTAACTAAGCACCAACACAGCTGGGGTTTGGGGGATTTATAGAAGACGGGCACGAAATGTCATCAATGCACAGCACACGGCGCAGTTCTGCAGAGTGTTGCATGATGTTCCAAATTTGTTTATATGACTTACATGTCATGAAACATAAAAGGTGAATATTCCAACAGTATTTTCATAGCTTGTTTGCAAGTGCCTTGGAAAGTAAGAACTGTATGTACTTCCACACGTTATGAATTAACGTAAGTCTGCATAAATATCCCTTGAGTTTATATACACACACACACTTACAAAGGCATTTCTAAACAGCGCGGCCACAAATTATGTAAAGATTACATGTAGATATAAAAATGTATGTAGTTAAATGAGCTCTTCGAAGGAAGCCGGCCAAATTCTCTGTGGAGAATAAACTCAAAATATAGCTCTAAGGCTGTCCTTTGAAAGCGTGTGTAAGTGTGTGGGGCGAGTTGGGATGCTTCATTTGTAGTATGTGAAAACTTTCCCCCTAATTAACAGTCATTTCCATAGCCAGCATTTTCATCTCTAGGTGATTACCTTCATTTCCAATGCATATCCTTAACTAAGGATGATGCATGTTATTAGATTTCTGTATCTATGTCACTTAGATCCCGTGGGAGCTTGGAGTAATTTCAAACAGGTCAGTTTGCAGGGAGAAAGGCATGTTAGTGTGTTTGTGTGCGTATCTGCCCAGATGTGCTGGAGCGTGGAGGTGGGCGTTCCTGTCTAGACTCGACTTTCCATGAATCATTTAATGCAAAGGGCATGAGAGAAGTCTATATTGAAATATGATATAGTGAAACATCGTATTTAAAGGGATAGTTCGTATGATTTGATGTAGGATTGTATGAGGTACTTATTGTTAGACAGAATTTTAGCTACAGCAGATGCCAGTCAGCAAATCCCCCTGTCAGGAGAAGCAGAGAGCGCCACCAGCATGGAAGCAAAGCAATGAACTGCTGTGGACAGGGTCAGCAACAAAACATATTTAGCCATTTAATAAGGGTCAGTAGACCAGCAACTCCCATGCTTTGCAAAGTAAAATAACTTATCTTGCTCATGGAGTCTGGTTGGTTTGGAGAGAAGATATTTGACTTAAATAAAGGCAGTTTCCCATAGAATAAGGCTGTCTAACAGCAAATACAAGCAGTGAAAATATTTTAAATATGGCGTACACTTGAACTGATATTGATTTTTCTGACCCCGTCCACAACAGTACATTGCTTAACTTCAGTGCTGGTGCATGTCCTGTAGGTAATAAGTACTTTATACAACCCCGCATCAAATACTCCAAACTATCCCATTAAATCCACATGTGGTTATATTTGTGTGTGTGTACAGAAATTGTGCGACCCACCTGGAGTTGTGGTTTAGTTCCTGGGAGATGTCATCCACCATGTCGTTCTCAGAGGCCTCGTGTGCCATGGCCTTACAAAGCTTACACGCTACCAAAGCCTTGGCCATGGCCTCTTCGCCATGCTGCCAAAAGAATAGCGCCATCTTCTGACGTTTCATAAGCACGGCCCACACCATGAGCTCATGGAAGGGGAAAGGGAAGTGGTTGATTTCAGGGTCATCCAAATCGATGTCCACTTCCTCCTCTCGTTTGCGTGTCGTCTTCTGACGGCCTCTGCGGATGGGCATGTCATCCTGGTTGGGACCCATAGCGAGTGAGTAGGGTGGAAAGAGAGAGACAGCTATGTAGATAGACATATTTTGGCTTGTTTTGTTACAGATGATATTTTTTGTCCTAAATACAGTACCACAGGTCAACGTTAAGAGAGTTTTAGGTTGTTACTGAAAAATTTATGAATGTATTCAGTCAAAGCAAGAATCTGAATGGTACCTGTAACTTTATCTCTCAAGAACTGGACCTGTGTTTCGTCACATCAGGCACTAGAGGGGTCATATCACCCAGCGAATATAACGTATTTTATGATGTATTTCTCACGCTCCACATGATGAGAGTTAGTTGAATGCAGAGGCAAAATCAGACTTTGAAGGACACGGGTGAAAGGAAAAAATGCTACACACAAAATACACATAACGGGCTTGATCTCATACACGTTTCAGTAAAATCTTCTCATAAGATTTTACTTTTGTCTCTTTTTATGCTTCTCTTTTAATTTTGAATAACTCCACCAGAGGTGAGGTCCCCAGCATATCCAGGTTGTCTCCCTCTCTCTGGAGAGAATGACGCTGCCAGTTAATGTCTAAATGGCATGTCACCAGGGTGACATTGATTTCCAATAATTTCACATTTTAACAACTGAGGACTACTGACGGGTGATCAATTAAAGGGATCTGAGAAATTACTTTCATTAGTTTAGTAGCAGAATTGCAGCTTGCTTTGAAACAAATTATATGGACATAGAAAGATAAGATAATAGTACAGCAGTAAATCATATTTACGTGATCATATTTTTGCAGATTTTTATGGATATTTAGAAATGATTGCACTGATTATTTATCTCCAATAATCAGAAGGGTCTAGGCTTGAAGGAGCAAATTTACCATATATAAATATTATTTTATGGCCAGATTGCCATACTGATTGAATGATAAATTTCAAAAGAGAGCAAGACATTAAAGGAATAGTTTTGATTTTTTAAAGTGGGTTTGTATGTTGTACCATAGTCAGTGAATTACCTACAGTAGATGGTGGTCAATATGCCCCCAGTTGGGAGCAGCAGCAGTACTGGTGTAGGAAGATAAACAACGCACTGCTGTGGAAAGGGTCAGCAGCAGGTCAGATTCACAGTTCTTACCCTTCAAAACAAAATCCCAAACAAGATTGACACACTGTGTCACTTCTTTACCAGCAGCTTGATCAGTGCGGTGCTGATATGATGGTTGCCTTTATTTAGGTTTCTCTGCAGGTTAATTGAAATGGCAAATTTATTGTACAATTGGCCTATTTTGGAATTATTAATTGTATATCATACAGTTCTTACATTTATGGTATAAATACAATAATTATTGTACATCTGGCAATACTGTCACTGCTTTAATTTGCCGTTAGATGGACTTTTTAGACAGGAATCAGCTGTTATATACTCACTTACTGCTGTTATATATTTACTTACATTATATAAATATCGCTCTCTTAAAAGCCACCAGACTTCTTTGGCAGAAACAATCGTTTTACCTCACATAACACGGGAGTTGCTGATTTATGGCTGCCTCAACTGGTTAGTTTGTTTTGTGTGACTTTGGTGAATCTGAACAAACCATGTAAAACATTGAAGTCACACAATAAGACAAACAAACAAACCAATCAAGACAGCAGTAAACCAGCAACCCATGTATTCTCTGTAAGGTAAAATTGCTGTTTTTGCCAAAGGAGTCTGGTGGCTTTGAAGAAAGCCCTGTTTTGCTTATATTACAGCAATTTCCTGTCTGGCGGCAAAGTAAAGTGATGAAAATATTCTAAATATAGCATACACTCAAACTGACATTGATTTTCCTTAAAGTGGACCATTTTTAAGTTGCAAAAATAAGTTTTACAGCTTACCCTGTCTCCACAGGGCTCCACTGGGGCCGTGCCGACCGCCATCTACTGTAGGTAATTCACTGGTTATTGATAAATACCTCATACAACCCCACTTGAAAAAAATCTGAACTATCCCTTTAAGGTAAAGACTTTAATAGACACAAACAAAGAGAGAACAAACAAACACTGACAGGGAGACAGATTTCAAACAGGCAGACATACAGAGGAATGGACAGCCATGCACGGTAGATATAAATATCTCTGAGAAAACTGTAGACACATGCTGTGATAAAAGCTTTATGATGTGGATACCTCATGGTGTGTACACGGTGGATACATGTGAGTACACAAACCATGGATTATGTAATCCTGTTAGGTCAGTCATTACCTAGTCTGTCAAATGCAACAGGGCAGCTCAGACATGTATCATAAAAGTTATTAACATTTATAGTGTTAAACAGGTATGCAGGTGTATGTTGTTGTTTTTTTTCATTTCCTAAATCTGAGAAAAATGTAAATTGCAAATAACTTTGTAAAAGGTAGGGTGAAAAGTGTTAATTGCGTGTGACACCAAGCATTCAACTGGCTCAAAAGTCAATACAGATCGCCAGCAAAATCAATTAAATGTGCGTCAAGGTCCTCCTTTCAAAGACTGCGAGGCACAGGGCTCATACTTGACGACTGTTTTGCTGAAAAGCTTCAGTAGACTGACTATACACTCAACACGTTATGAGGGAGGAGCGCTTCAGACGAGAGAGAGGAGGAACAGTGAAGGAATGACTGAATAACAACCTTGATGAGATCAACACTCACCTCCATCCCCAGCAGTTTCAGGGCTTTGGGCTAGAAAAGCAACAAAAACATAAAAAAACAGAACAAGACCTTGTCGGATGTGTTTTATAGAGTAATGTACTCTATAAGCACAACACAGCACAGACTGACAGACAGACAGACTCACTCACATCAGACCAGAAAAATTCTTTGATATGCTAAATCACTCAATTTCAGTTTAGCGCTTTTCTTTAAAATGGCACAACAATGAGAGTTAGCGTTTTGTGCTGGTGTGATTGACAGTATACTCTACATACAGCAACAATCTCATGCAGTTGTGTGTTTGCATGTATTAAAGCTGAATGTATTTGTGCATTTGGTACAGTACTGTGTGTCTGTATTAAAGCAGGGCATGTATGAATTATGCATTCATGAGCCATCATCTGAGTTGGTTAAAAATAGCCCAGGTCTCCTGTGGGGATTTTGATATCTGCATCTATTTCGAGGCTTTGTTCTTTGTTAACATGTGTTTGTGTGAGCGTGCGTGCACGTGAAAATGTGATCGCACATTTATTTCATCATGAAAATCACAGTTAAATTGGAACCGACACACACACTCTCTTTCTCTCTCTCATTTTGCCTCTCTGCTTAGTCTCTGCCCTGTTTCTTTGCTTTTCGCTTTATCTGCGTCTTTCCAGCTGCTTTGTTGCAGCCATGGCAGACATACAATGAGATAAAGAGGCACGTGAACACTCACATGTACACACTCACAAACACACACACGCACACACTCCAACATACAAACACAGAGGTGCACAATCGAGCATAAACACGGCGTTTCAGACACAGCTGTGTGTACTTCTGTTTTCATCACACCTGTGGCGGTGTGTGAGGTATTGAGGCAGAATGAGAGAACTAGAACAACAGATGAACATATACCACATAATGTGCGCAGTATGTGTGGTGTAAAACACACAACCATCATACACTACAGCACATGATTTCAATGATCAGTTCCTCCACTTTGATTGAAGGTGTGCTAATCAGTGAGATGAGTTCCTGTAGTGGCTGGAATGAAGTGTGTATATCATCAGGGTTATGATGGCACATGATGAAGAGCCACTGCTATAGATGGATGGTTTGTTGCGTCAAGCTAATAATAGCCTGCGCCGTCTCTCTACCTGATGTGGAAATGAAGAATAATGTGAGGACGACTCTTTGACCTCTGCTGATGAACAGCACTTTGATCGTCATTTGTGGATTTCGAAACAGCTCCGCAATTGAAACACAAATACAACAACAAATAAAATAACATCATGTTTTTCTAAATGTGCTTTTTTTGTCAAGCTGACATACCAGAGTTCAAAATTAACCTTTTTATCCACTGGCCAAATGACTTGTAAATGTTCAAATTTTATGATTATGATGATTATGATTATTTTTTGGCAAATCAACCAGCCACTTGCATATTTTACCAGCATTCAGCTGGTGGACAGTGCTAATTTAGCTTATTAGTTTAATGTTGAAGACAAAGATGTCAAAGCTACTGGTTGGGGTTTGTAGATTAGATGTATAGTTGCCATTAATTCTGAGAGAAACAATTTCTGTCCTGTCTGTCAAGTATTTTCTTAAGATTTATAAAACCTTAATCTTATAAGCAAAAGGAGGATCAGAATCCACTTGCAGTATGAAAAACAACATAAAATTATAATAATTATTAATATTATTAGATTTTTATATCTTTCTGTTCCTTAGTTCCATGTATTCAAATCTGAACATTCAAATTTTGGCCTAAGTGCATATGCTTTAGTGTCAAAAACTACTTGACCAGGCTTAGAAAGAGATCACATTTTGGGTTAAAATAAGTATATTACATTGCCCTATGTCATGTGATGCAAGTAAAGCAAGTCGAAAGTCACATGACGCAAGTCCAGAAAAACAAGTAACATTATTTACTTTTACATTTTGGCTTCACTTCTTGAATAACCGAGACAAAATGTTGCTATTTGACAACTTGGGAACAAGAAGGGGCAGATAAACCTCCATGGCTGAGGGAGGTGAGGGAAGCTGGGCACTGACCTATTTCACAGCTTTTTGCTAACAGCTGAGTGGGCCTTTCTTTTTCTAAAAAACAGGGAAAAAAATGCAGATGGAATTGACCTTTAAGTGATCTTTGTCATTAGGTCTTATGTATTTCCTGCTCATTCAGTCATGGCACAACTAACTACATTTATATTTACATGCTAATTTACTACTTGCATCAGCAAATGAGGTTTGCCCTTGAGTACACAATGCCTAATTAGCATTATATTATAAAACACAATTTGCCCACATTATTAATCTCGCACAGGCCTAATTTGATCATGAGGCTCATTTCACTGATACTGGTCCTTTGATTAATGATATTAAAAATTCTCAGACATTAGTGTTGAAGTGCATTAAGTAGTGGGAGTGGGAGTAGTGGGCTAATGCATTCACTCACCCTCTTGGGTCCAAAGAGGTTGTGGTAGAGCGTTCTGAATCTCTTCCTGGTGTAGTTACAGCGATAAGCCCCGCCCATGAGGTATTCAATCACCAGTCCGATGTCGATCAGGCTGATGCGGTAGTCCGGGGGCAGGTTTCCCTAGAAAACCAGACAGCGTTAACAGGCAACAACCCACGCCAATTGATTAATAATGGAGAGCACAAAACAAAACACACACAGTCATACACACTGACTTCACAAAATCCATATCAAACTGTTTTTGGCTATGAAAGAAAACGTGACTATCGGATTCACCTTGAAGTAGATCCAACTGAACCCTGGATATTCTCGCTTGGAAAGAACACACAATGTCAGTGAGTCAACGGCACGATAAGCAAGGGCAGGGGAAAGGAGATACACGCAAACTCTCAGGCAAGATCTCTCTTCCAGCCTCTTTAATAAAAAAGTTATCTCGACCAGACTGTGGTCCAGGTTGTGTTTTTGTATTCTGAATTGTTTAAAACCATGTGGATCTGGAGCTTTTTTTCCAGTCTCATAATTGGTTGAACCAAAAAACCGGTCACAGTTTAAGGTTTCTGATATTAATCTCGAGCCCCAAGCTGTGACTTGTTCTCTCATCGAGGAGCAGAAAATGAGCAAGGAATAAAAACTCAGGTGCAGTATGATTCACAGAGATTGAATATACTGTACAAATGATGTAAGAAATTTAATGATTTGTCATAATTTGCATTTAGAGAAATAATGAGATCTTCTCGGTGAGGTTCAATGCAGTCTTAAAGAGAGGAAAAGAAAGAGAGAGTGGTAATGTCTCATTAGCCTGGAAGAGAGGGGCATGGAGAAACAGACAGACAGCTATTAACGCCGGGGGGGAAAATCGTTATTGAAATAGAAGCCCTTTTCACGTGAGGACTATACCCATGTCAACACTCGCTGCTCCTCATCGTGCCCTCAACATCAACCCCAGATCCTGCAGTCATTATCCTGACCCCCACTGTTCCTTTGAGCTACACCAATTACCTTACATATCTCTACACCTTCCTTGATACCATCACCACTCCTCTGCACTCAGAAGCGAGATCCTAGAAATCCTCTCTGTCCTGCTCATCCCCGGCCTGTCTTCATATCCAAAGATTCAGTTTCATTGGCGGTAAAGCCCGGCAAACCCCCGTAGGCCCGCTGATACACTTTGAAGTACAGAGAGAGACACAGATACTGCTTGTCTTTTCATATATCCACGGTTCAAAGTGAGCACACAAAGCCTCACCTCTTCATGCTACTGATAAATATAGTTCAAATGCACCAGTCAGCGGTCAGCCGAGCCCTCTTTTAATTCCCTGTGGTGCTGAAGCTCAAGCTAATAACCGTTTGTTTACAGCTTGTGTGAATACACTCTGGGAGCTTAGAGCGCTACAGTTTTTAATAAGGAAGCCGCTTGACTGAAAATTTCTCCTCCCTAGCTCCATATATGATAGCTCTTGCATTAAAGAGAAAATTTGGCACTTTTCATGTGGATGTCCGGTCAGTGTTGGTGGTAAATGTGGTCAATTGAAGCAATAAATTCCTATATTGATTGAGAAAGTTCTCCCGCTGCAAAATCTGTTGTTATACCTGCATCCAGTATTGTCACAGTGGTGTTAAGGAAGAATTATAGCGTATTTTGGCTTGGACATCCAGTCTCCTTCTCTAGGAAGAACCTGCTACATGTAGGCTTGGCCCAACACAGCTCCACATGTAGTCAATATGGCATGCACTGAGGAATCTATTGCTTCAACTGACTACATTTACCTTCAACACTGACCGAACATCCACATGAAAAAGCTTTTCCCTTTAACAGGAACTAGTTCAACTTTTGCTTTTGTTTAGGTGCTATTTTTTGCCAGGGAAGCTCACCTGTTTATAACTAATACAATATTAAAATACATGCTCAAAAGGTCAGCGTTTCTGTGTTTCAGTACAAATCAGCAATGACTCTATGCTCATCTACTTTCAATTAGCAAAGAAAACTAAGAAGTAAAACCACCCAGCAATGTTTGGATTTTCTCCTGACTATTCCTGATATCTGCGACTCAAGTCCCTTTCAGACACCACGCAACCCATCATTATATATGAAACCCATTATTTCAAATGATTTGCCCCCCGCTATGGTGGCTTTTTGCTGCATCGAGTAAAGCACACGCACAGTGCAGTGCTCAGCAAGCTTGTGCCAAAACACTGCATGAAATGAATATGCGTGACGTTTTTTTTTAATATATATATGTCTGAAACAGACAGCAAAGTTGCTATTTGCAATGATTGCTCAGCGTCGGTCATGCGAGAAGGAGCCAAATCCCTTTTCTTTGACACTACAGATTTAATTGCCCATCTTAAGAGCTGTCATCCCGATCATTACCATGACTTTGTGAAGAACAAAAAGAAAAAAATGGTCAGCAGTCATTTTCTTATTTTGTCCAGTGTACATTTTGAAAAGCATCGTATGTCTGCATAAGAGTAGGTATGATAATATGCTAATTCCAGTACTGGAGATCAAACGTTGGCAAAAATCAAAAAGCTTGCATCCCTAATATAAACTGCGAAATGGCGTAGTCCACTAGGAGTTTTGAACACTCCACCTATTTTGCTCTGTCCACATATACCTAGTCAGATGTGTGCTGAACCCTGGTGGCGAGTGCAGCTCAAATCGCATTGTGTCTGAAAAGGCCTTCAGAACAAGGTGTATTGCTACCAACTTCCACAGAACTGCAATGTTCATTTACTCTGTTGGAAAAACCAATTTCTTTCTTTCCACCAGCCAATCTCTGTGATTCTCTATTTTATAACTCAGTTTTCACACAATCTAATGAACGGATCAGACTGAACCTGAGAGCAACCTTCACCTATAGCGGCTGTATATGTTCTATATGACACCTGCATCTGAATCAAAATAAGACCAGCCGCTATGACCAAACAAAGAATGAGAAAGAAAGAAAACAGCGATGACATGGTGACTATATCAGAGGGATTGTTAAAACTAATCAGCATCATACTATGATACACGACAACACACAAACACTCAGCTACACTATGGCACTTACACACAGCTCTGCAAAAAGTAGATGGGGATATAATGCCATGCACTACAGTGTGTGTTCTGCATGTGTGTGCGGTGTTGTGGGATATAAAATGAATTTTCTATCTGCGCCAACTTGAT